>JAXIVJ010004634.1:0-81114 GCA_036785665.1 Chirona hameri
TGCATGCAATATATGTAGAATGTGCTTAAAATTGTGCAGGCCAGTCGAAGTCGCCTCACGAGTCACGAGTCTAGTCTGGTAAGAAACCGCCTCGCCGAACTAACGCACCACAACGGTCGCAGTTTCCCACACCCGCACCACAATTGCCACGACCATCTCACCCCGCGCCACGACCACTGCAGTCGTCCACCACAGCGCCACGCCCGCCGCAGTCGTCTCACCAGTCACCAGTGCGCCAGATTGGCCTCGCGCCCACTGGGGCCCTAATTAACGACCGAGCAAACAACTGTAGCTCATCCTGCCGAGAGGAGGCCGGGCGGCTGGCTGCTCAGCCTGGCTGCTCAAACACGGCTGAGGCAGGCTGAGCGGCTGCTGGACGATGAGAGCTGGGTTCGAGGAGCTGGTGGGGCTGAGCTGTGACTGAGCTTCGGCTGGGCTTCGAATGGGCTGCGGCAGAGCTTCGAATGGGCTGCGGTGGGGCTGCGACTGAGCTGCGGTTGAGCTGCGACTGAGCTTCGATAGAACTGCGGCCAAACTTCGAATAGGCTGCGGCAGTGGAAGCCAGTAGAGCTGTGGTTGAGCTGCATCTGAGCTGTGACTGAGCTTCGGCCGAGCTGTGACTGAGCTGCGACTGAGCTGCGACTGAGCTGCGACTGAGCTGCGACTAAGCTGCGACTGAGCTGCGACTGAGCTGCGTCTGAGCTTCGGCCGAGCTGTGACTGAGCTGCGACTGAGCTTCGGCCGAGCTGTGACTGAGCTGCGACTAAGCTTCGGCCGAGCTGTGACTGAGCTGCGACTGAGCTTCGGCCGAGCCGTGACTGAACTGCGACTGAGCTGCGACTGAGCTGCGACTGAGCTGCGACTGAGCTGCGACTGAGCTGCGACTGAGCTTCGGCCGAGCTGTGACTGAGCTGTGTAAGAGCTGCGACAGCTCAGTCAGCAATCACAAGCCACAGCCTGCAAGCCACCGACCGAACGACCACCAGCCCTCAGTCTTCCGTCTGTAACTGCAGTTTGAATAATTGATGCTTCATCTCCATACGAAATCACATCCGCATTAGGTCTTGATATGAAAATTATATTCTCAATAGACAATGGCTCGTCTGAATGGGCATTTGGCGGCGCTGCAGTCGGGCGGTCGCTTTGGGGTCACAATGGCGGCCGGCTCCGCGGCGGGGGCGGGGGGTGGAGGGGAGGGAGAGGGAGAGGCTCCAACGGGGAGAGGCGTTGCAGAGAGTGATTCCAGGGAAATGTGTATCTCTGGGGTGCTGCAGCATTGGGCTAGCTGCGGGCTGCTCGCTGGATGGCGTGGTGCGAGATGCGGGGCGTAGTGGTGGGACCAACAGAGCGTAAACGTTGCCACTGAGCGCTGACAGCTCTGTGTGGCTGTCGTTCGAGCGAGAACCAGCGGGCTGTTCTGATCACTTAAGTCTGCTGACCGGGTGTTGACATTTAGATGTGCCGCTGAGAAGGAATGAGCTTGACGTTTTCTGTGGTATTGGAGCTTGTTATTGCGACTGAGTCTGGGTAGTTTCGAGAAGAGTGCAGTGAGGAGTTGGACCGCGGTCGACTGAGGCCTGTCAAATGCGTCGCCTCCGGGGTCAGAACGACAGCCAAAATGACCTCCGGGTCGGACAGGGTAAACCCCGCCGCCAGCCCGGGTCAGACGGGTGAAAGTGCCACGGGCGTCGTGCTGTGGGGCGACGGTCCGTGGTCCCCCCCCCCCCCCCCGGTCACCGGAAGCGGCACGCACGGCGAGAGAGTGCAGGGCCGACACTGCGGACACACGCGCGGCGCCCACGGCGGATCTGTGGTCGGTGACTCGACCCGCCCCACCTCCCCTTCCCGCCCCTCGGAAGCGCCAGGTCGGAAGGAGTCACGCTCGCTGACGCGCCAACACCCCGTTCCACCTCTGAGGCGTGTGGTATCTCCAGGAGTGGACTTCAATCTCTCACCCTCATAATATATGTTCCCCTCAGGGAGGGGAAAGTAACAACTGGACCAAGTATACATGTTTGCATAATTATTCTGACTTGAACCCTTCAACGATGAAGCACAACACTTATCTCGCTAAACTCATGGCGTTTTTGCTGATCAACTTTAGTGCCAGCCTCTACCAGCGCAGCGCCAGCCACGGTTGATATGCAAATGAAACCGGAGCCTTGTCCTCTCCTCCATAGCATAAAGGGTAACTCAATCAGAACCAATTCTTGGCTCAATCTGGACAGCGTCGCCGTTAAGTGTCTGAACGGGCCGCTTCCTCCACTTAACTTTGAGCCGAGCCGCCTTTGTCCGTGTGGCAACAAGTGAGGACGGCCATATGCACTATGCAGCCGTCTAGTTTCGGTCGCAACCATTGAGTATGGAGCCGTCTGGCAAGCTAAAAATCGTACTTCACGTTCCTAAGCTAAATTGTAACTAAATCAAACGCTTTACAACGCAAGTCAGCGGGCGTATTGTATTTTCGGTTTATGAATTGAATGCTAACCCGCCGCGGTGTTAGGTTGCTTCGAATTTAAGCAACCTAACCCGGATGTAAAGTCGCTTTACCGAGTATGTGACCCTGACATCTAGCACTTGAACCCTAAGCCGCCATCCCGGGTTAGGGTTCAGTTCTGACAGCAGCAGTTCCGACAAATGACCTCTGACCATTACCCCCACCCCTCTCCCATCCTACCCCAACCCCACCCCTACCCCACTCCTACCCCATCCCTACCTCCTCCCCCACCCCAACCCTAAACCAAGACCACCCCTACCCCACTCCAACCCCATCCACATCCCCACCCCTCCCCCACCCCAACCCTACACAAACCCTACCCAACACCACCCCTACCCCAATCCTACCCCAACCCCACCCATTCCCCCACCCCAACCATACACCAACCTTATACCAACCCCACCCCAACCTCACTCCTACCCCATCCCCACCCCACCCCACCCCCACCCCCAACCCTACACCAACCCCACCCCTACCCCATCCACACCCCCTCCCCCACCCCAACCCTACACCAACCCTATCCCAACCCCACCCCTACCCCACTCCTACCCCACCCCACCTTCCCCCAACCCTACACCAACCCCACCCCTACCCCACTCCTACCCCTTCCCCACCCCATCCCCCGCCCCAACCCTAGACCAATCCCACCCCTACCCCACTCCTACCCCACCCCCACCCCACCCTACACCAACCCCACTCCTACCACACTCCTACACAACCCCACCCCCACCCCCACCCCAACCCTACACCAACCCCACCCTACCCCCCCCCCCCCCCCGCATGTCATCCCCCACCACAACCCTACACCAAACCCACCCCTACACCACCCATACCCTACTCCTACCCCACCCCCATCCCCCGCCCCAACCATACACCAAGCCCACCACTCCTCCCCCCACCCCACCCCAAACTTACCCCAACCCCACCCGCACCCCACTCCTACCCCATCCCCACCCCATCCCCCACCCCAACCTTACACCAACCCCACCCCTACCCCACCCCTACCCCACCCCTACCCCACCCCTACCCCACCCCTACCCCACCCCTACCCCACCCCTACCCCACCCCTACCCCACCCCCACCGCCGACGAGGATACCGCTGCACTGCAGGGCACCAAAGGTCGTGTGGGTGACCCGTCTTACATCCGTGGCCGCTGACCCGTCTTACATCCGTGGCCGCTGACCCGTCTTACATCCGTGGCCGCTGACCCGTCTTACATCCGTGGCCGCTGACCCGTCTTACATCCGTGGCCGCTGACCCGTCTTACATGCGTGGCCGCTGACCCGTCTTACATGCGTGGCCGCTGACCCGTGTTACATCCGTGGCCGCTGACTCGTCTTACATCCGTGGCCGCTGACCCGTCTTACATCCGTGGCCGCTGACCTGTCTTACATCCGTGGCCGCTGACCCGCCTTACATCCGTGGCCGCTGACCCGTCTTACATGCGTGGCCGCTGACCCGTCTTACATCTGTGGCCGCTGACCCGTCTTACATCCGTGGCCGCTGACCCGTCTTACATCCGTGTCCGCTGACCCGTCTTACATCCGTGGCCGCTGACCCCCGTCTTACATCCGTGGCCGCTGACCCCCGTCTTACATCCGTGACCGTTGACCCGTCTTACATCCGTGGCCGCTGACCCGTCTTACATCCGCGGCCGCTAACCCGTCTTACATCCGCGGCCGCTGACCCGTCTTACATCCGTGGCCGCTGACCCGTCTTACATCCGTGGCCGCTGACCCGTCTTACATCCGTGGCCGCTGACCCGTCTTACATCCGTGGCCGCTGACCCGTCTTACATCCGTGGCCGCTGACCCGTCTTAGATCCGTGGCCGCTGACCCGTCTTACATCCGTGGCTTCTGACCCGTCTTACATCCGTGGCCGCTGACCCGTCTTACATCCGTGGCCGCTGACCCGTCTTACATCCGTGACCGCTGACCCGTCTTACATCCGTGGCCGCTGACCCGTCTTACATCAGTGGCCGCTGACCCGTCTTACATCCGTGGCCGCTGACCCGTCTTACATCCGTGACCGCTGACCCGTCTTACATCCGTGGCCGCTGACCCGTCTTACATCCGTGGCCGCTGACCCGTCTTACATCCGTGGCCGCTGACCCGTCTTACATCCGTGGCCGCTGACCCGTCTTACATCCGTGGCCGCTGACCCGTCTTGCATCCGTGGCCGCTGACCCGTCTTACATCCGTGGCCGCTGACCCGTCTTACATGCGTGGCCGCTGACCCGTCTTACATGCGTGGCCGCTGACCCGTCTTACATCCGTGGCCGCTGACCCGTCTTACATCCGTGGCCGCTGACCCGTCTTACATCCGTGGCCGCTGACCCGTCTTACATCCGTGGCCGCTGACCCGTCTTACATCCGTGGCCGCTGACCCGTCTTACATCCGTGGCCGCTGACCCGTGTCTGTCAAGTGTCAGCAGACGGGACAAAATGGTCAGCAGACGGGACAAAATGGTCAGCAGACGGGACAAAATGGTCAGCGTCCTGCTGGACATATTATTCGGAAATTATTATTAATCCGGCTGTAGGATTGAACACTAAAACGATATTTTAGGAAGAGGTCTAGAGGACGTGGAGCACGAGGAGTTTGGATAAAAACGCCATCCGAAAGCGGCTGTTAACCGTCCTATTCAAATATGCCGTAGCAAGTGTTGTAAGCAAATTGTATCCGTTCAACTTCCCCCTGTGTCTGTCCTATGTGAGTCATTGAGTAGGGCAGGCGGCGACGGTGCCGCGGCAGTCACCTTAGACGCGCAGACCGGCGCCGCGGCGACGTTTGTGACGCGACACCGTGACACCGGCGTCAATCACGGTGCACGTGACGTGCTGCGACGCGCTGTGTGACGTGTTGCGGCGCGGCGGTGGCAGCCGGTCGCTCAGGCTCCTTGACTGTCGCGGCCAATGACTGGCGACACGCCGTCAACAGGGCTCGAGAGTTACCAGCTGTGCGGATTGCGAAATCAACGGCGAAACAGCTCTGACGCATATGCAAGTCGGCCGCGTAGACGTTGTGTCAAAACTACCGAGAGCGAAGTTGGTTTCGCTCTAAGTTTCCTTTTTGAGTTTCCCTTATGTTCCCCTTTACTTTTCTAAAGTTTAATTTTCAAAAAGAACTTTGAACTCAAAATGACGCAAAAAAAAACATTCAGAAAGACTGTTTTGGGCCTTTGGTGAAGAGTATCTTGAGATATATGTACTCAGACTGCAGACAAATGCTTTGGGCGCCGTTTCGGTCTCCACTGGAGCAATCTGCGTGCCCTGATCACTTAGCATACCCGCTCGTCACCACGCGTGACGCGATGACTGTGCGAACCGTGCGAACAATCGGTGAACAGGACGCGCACACGACTGCGCGCGGCGGGCCATGGCCGTGTGTGTGGTGGGTACTGTCAACATGACCGGGGTCGGCGCGGCACAGCGTACAGGGCGGATGTCATAGATCAGATCACGCCGGGACCGGCCGTCACTGCCAGCGTGGCGCACTGTTCAGACCATGTTCAGGCCATGTTCAGAGTCAAACCCCTCCCCCTCCTCCCGAGCTCTGATCACGAGTCTCCGGCCGATCTCGACCCAGACAAAACGCGACAAACCTGTCTCTGTGGGCATAGGCGGCGGAATGATGGGGGACAGGGGGCACCGTGCCCCCCCCCCCCTTGTATTTGCAAGGGAGCACCCATATAAAAGTGCCCCCCCCCCCCTTAAATTTGGTAAGGCTAAGATAATTATGATAGATATTAACTTAAAACTTACAGTACTTTATGCTACAACAATTCTACGTCTTCTAAAAAAATAAAATAAAATTGATGTATTACTGTGGGAGATAATGACGATTTAATGACGTCATGCATGCAATTTTTGGTGGAAAAACGATACATGTTTGAAAAACCGTAGAAACTCGAAGTTTGATGAAAATTGCAAATACAAAAGTCAAAGGAAAGGAAATTACATTTTAGTTCAAATGGCTATCTCGGATTTGTGATTTTTTTTTTACACCCAAAAAATCAACAAAAAAAAATTCTTTTTTTGGGGGGAAATTTCCACAACATAAAATATCAAAATATTGAAGATATTTTAAAAGAAATGGAATATACATTAGATAAACGAATATGGAAGATATCCAAACCAAATTTCAAAGCAATGTCTTTATTTTTGACTGACTTACCCCACGCTGTGACGGGGGCATTTAGACGCCCCCCCCCCCCCTTTAACCCTATTTGTAACAGGCTCCTGGCTACCCCTATTTGTAACAGGGGGGGCGGATTCCGCCCCCCCCCCCCCCCCGGAGATCTCGAGATCTAACCGTCCGATTTTCAAAAATGAAACGGTGTTTGGTTCCCCTCAACACGATCTACATTTATAAATAATAAAAAATATAAATTTGGGATAGGGGGGCAACAGGGGGGCAAAAACTACACATTTTGGTGGTATTTTTGATCCAACATAGCTTTCATGTTTATCGAACGATTTTAACACAATTAATAGGAATCGATAGAGATTGAATCGGAAATTGATATATGACGGTGACGTTTGAAAATTCAAAAATCATAGGCGTGTGCAGGTCACTCAATATGGGGGTGAAGTAAATGCGTAATAAAACCATTTTTTGATGTTGTTTTTTTGATAAATGAAATGGTATGTGATTGAGACATTATCAAAAACAGTTATAAATCATATTTTTGCCGTAGGCGGTACCAGGTTAGTGAAAAAGGGGGGTAAAATTGGTAAAAATATTAACCGCAGACAAGTTGCTACCCAGCACTATAAATATGTTACTGATCATAGATAGTTCCTTTTTACATGTTGTACTTCATCATAGGCGTATCCAGGATCCAAAATAGGGCGGCGCAAGACCTTTTGATAAGTATATTATCCGCTATTATGATACTAACTAGTCAACAGTGACTATTTCACTTACAACTTCAATTAACATTGCTTACCCCCTTTTTACCCTACCTGGACTCGCCTATTATCTTATAATCGTTCGTAGAGTAGCCTGTGGTGCGTGTATCATCCGAAAACTGCAGTATGTTATGTCATTGTACGCCCATGCCTCTTAGTTTCCTTAAAATAATATGACCCCCTTTCTTCCATTCCTGAGCGCGCCTCTGCAAAAAAAACTTTATTCCCTTTTCTGGTCTCATATGTGCATATATTATTATAAGCTAAAGGTATATTGCGCCGTTATCGCTGGCATATCGTCATCACCATGCCAGTCACCCCCCTTTTCATGTTCCTGAACACGCCCCTGAAACTCTATATGTAATATATTATGCAAATAATGGAAGCAGAAGCTATCTTTTACATCTTGATAGCTATAAATGCCCCTTACATTGCTCTATTGGCCTCCCGCCAAGCATTGAATACTTCCTGGAAACCCCCCCCCCCTTTTCAAGCCCCTGAAACCGCCTCTGTCATGCAATTTTGAATGATATTTCATTAACATCATCTAATTTGCACTTGTTGCAATCACGGTAAGCCGATGTAACTCCTTCATACTTGATGCAGTTGGGAAGAAACCGTGAAGATCGCATTTCCGTATTTTCGCCAAATGTCGCCTCCAAACCCACCCAAAACTGTGCCCTGGAACCGCTTCTGTTCAAGTTAAGAACTCAAAATTTTGACTCCAAATGCGGAGTTCAATTCTATGAAAAGTCCCAAAATTTCATGGGCCTGCTCCCAGCCGTTCTGGAGATATCTGCGAAAAACATGAGGGGGGCGGAATCCGCCCCCCCCCCCTGTTACAAATAGGGTTAAGGTTCCTCAAGGATAGCGGAAAACGGCGGGGCTGCGCGCAACCATTTTTTTGTACTGTGTTCGGGCATCAATTACCCACATTTTATGAAATTCTTGACCTCGAGTCATCTCAGGTCAGGTCACTAGACCAGGCCACGTGACCTTTTTTCGGTCGTACCACAGCCACAGTTTTTGACCGATCAGTTTCAAACTTACAGAATTTCATAAGGTCATAGGTACCTACAATTCGTTTATCTCTGCTTTTGTATATCCGTGACCTAAGGTCGGGTCGATTTCGAGACCTCACCATTATAAGTCAATGGGGAAATATTAAAATACTTCCTATTCCGAGGATATGCACAGTGGCGGATCCAGGGGGGGTCACGGGGGTCATGACCCCCCCCCCCCCCCCCCCCCCCCCTTGGGCCGTGAAGGGCACCATTGCGCCGAGGCACCAGGGTACCACCGCGCCGGGGCGCCAGGGGCACCACCAAAAATAAAGCAAAAATTAAACAACAAAAATCCGAAAATCCCCCCCCTCCCAAAAAAAAATCCCCCAAAAACCCGTGCCACTATGCGGCGCAAATCATTCAGTGTTCGTTTCTAGTACAAAAGGGTCTAATATAGACAGTACACACTGGCGGCCGCAGGGGGAGGACATGTGGCCCATGGCCCCACCTTTGGCCTTAAATAGTGGGGCAACATGTCTTTTGACCCCACCATATTTTTTTGTTCCAGACATATTTCCTCGTTTTGACTCTGCATCCTGGTTCCAATAGAAAAAAATAGTTCCCCAGCCCGCTCAAAACCTACAATTTAATAATAGTTGCATGGGTATACATTTTGCGTAAATACCATTGGTAGTTAAGTTTAAGTGCAGTTTTTGTGACAAATTTTCTTCAAGCCCCTCCCCTCTCTGAACAAAAAATCCTGCCTATCTTTTAGTTCAAGAACATTTTTGGAGTCCACACGAGACACAACGCAATATTATGCACTGCTATCGCATGCATAAGATTTACTGCTCGTGAAAACGGCTACCACCTTCATGAGATGTGCTAGTCTACCCCGGTCACGAACCTCGACAACCCTCTTGGTCAATTCTTCATCAGCAGTCTGGGGCCGCCCTTGACTGTACACATGATATATTTTAGCATCATTCACGGCACTTTAGATGATAGAAAGGGTAAGACTGATATTCCAAATACCTATAGCCAACGTTTTGTCAATACAAAAAAAAATGCTGAAATAGGGGCACCCTCAAAATATAGTGGACCAAATCCGTTCAGTTTTCAGAATTGGGTATAGGAGGGGCACCACTGCAATTGATGACCACCCCCCTTGAGGATTGTCTGGATCCGCCCCTGGATATGCATGATATTAGTCCAATTCCGTCTGGATTATGTTATCATAGGCCATTATTGATGATCCAGGTGCAATGTTTGTTCAGTGACCCCTACAGGGTCAGCTGAGGTCATCCGAGGACACCAACACTTTTTTTGTCAATAACTCTCGACCGAATGACGATAGAGAAGTGAAACCGGCACCACTGTGTTTGTCTCGTCAAGGCACGTCTCCCAATATGCAACATGGCCTACTTGGGTCACCACTTGACCTTGACCTGAGATCAACTTTCTCGGTTGACTTAACCTGGTCAACATGAATATGATTCAAAGTGTCTTGACGATATAAATGCCATGGTGTCAAAATTATTGCTTTATCTTTATGCGGTACAAATTTATTTGCGAAAAAAGGTTTGCGAAAAATAGAATTGTTGACTTTTGATGACCTCTGGAGCCTAAACTATTGACCTAAGCTAAAATTTGAGAACACTTTGGGGCTTGCATTTTTTAGGAGCTTTCGATTTTTGACCCATTTAGTTCTAGCTAGCATAGTTCCCGAGATATTTTGGGGTTTCTGGAGCCCAAAACTGGAAGTCCTAAAACTGGAAAATCTAACCTTTGATGACTTCTTGTGACCTCAATATTGACCTGAGTCAAGAAATGACTGGCATAGTTTCAAAATAATTTTGAAGAGCTTCCGAACGTTTTTTTCTTATCGGTTTTTGTCTACGTCCCATAGGAGCCGAGTTCCAGGGGAAAGCGTCGAAACGTCCCCTCCCCCCACACACACACACAAACACGGGACGGCGAAGGTGGCGCCGAGCACCGACACGGCGCGGGTTATGGCTCCCTAAGTATAAGTAACTCATTACGTCATGTTTTAAGTTGCGTTTTTGGCTTTTAGAGACCAGATACAGACAAATGAATGTCACTGTGGTATTTCTGAGACACAACTGGTCTAGAAACATGCCTTTTTTATTTAGATTAATAAATTTCAAATTTTTATCTTATGTGACCTGACCTTGACCTTATTTCATATATACTCATATATAGACCTTGACCTTATTTCATATATATATATATATATATATATATATATATATATATATATATATATATATATATATATATATATATATATATATATATATATATGCCTCTCTGCTTCTTAGTGGAGTGCAGTTCTGTTGGCGATACAAGAAAATAAACAAATAAACATAAACAGACGTAGCCCCTGCGCAGGCGCCGCTGCTCGACCATCTGGTCGCTAACACAGGTTACAGGGGACTAGAATGGGTGGTAACGTGAGCTGAAACAGGGGCCTCCACCGGGAGAGCTCTGTACCACGAGGCCTCTGTGCAGGCACCGTGTCGGACCGTACCGTGACTCCGTGCCCGAGGGCGTACCTGGTGACCGGAGGGGGGGGCGGGTGACGGCGCGTGGCGGGCGGACGTCCGTCGTGCGTCCGGTGCCGTACCCCCCCCGCCGCCGGGCCGGTGAGACCGACCGGAAGCGGTGACCTGGGAGTGTCCCAGTCCCGCCCAGAAGGACACGCCCGGGGGCGGCGACCCGGCCAACCCACTAATGACGACCGGGCAGCCGGAGCAGGGAGCCAGGCGGACTGGGAATGAGGGCGGGAGCCGGGAACAGGGAACAGGGAGCAAGGAGCAGGGAGCAGGGAGCAGGGAACAGGGAGCAGGGAGCAAGGAGCAGGGAGCAGGGAGCAGGGAGCAGGGAGCAGGGAGCAGGGAGCAGGGAGCAGGGAACAGGGAGCAGGGAGCAGGGAGCAGGGAGCAGGGAGCAGGGAGCAGGGAGCAGGGAGCAGGGAGCAGGGAGCAGGGAGCAGGGAGAGAGAGGAGGGAGCAGAAGTCATTTTACGAAGCTCTACAGTCGGGAATACACCGAATATTGTCATACGAATAAGTTGAAAACGTCAAATATATTGAGACACCTTCGCTGGCCTAGGTGGTAATAATTTGATGTTGGCTTATGTAATCCATTCCAGTTTTATTTCCAGAAATGATATATCTTCACTTCATCGCCGATGGGGTATCATTTATAGGAATTGAGGTTTCGCTGTATTAATGTCGTAGCGAAAACAAAAGTGCGCTTTCTGTTGGCCTTGCAAACTACGTTGTACTGTAAATGTTTCATGGTATCACGAATGGCTGATCTATTTCCACTACTCACAGTAGGTACCATGTTTGAACGTTGATTGATATTCATGTGATCGAGCGATTTGTGGGCTTATTGCGAATTCACTTGTTGCTAATTGTCTGAGGCATGCAATTATACACGCACCCGGCAGGCGCGTTCATGAGATAAATACGGATGTTATTCGGACGTAATGGGTAAATAGTATTTAGAGCAATGAAGTTAAAGGTATTAATAAACCAGTCGACCTGTCCTGTTTCAACACAACTGTTATATGTTGATATTTTCCCCGTTTTCAGAGGTGTGTGATATTTCAACATGGCACGGTACAAAGCTATACCATTGTCGTGTCCGCCGGCCATCGTGTCTCGGTTAAAATGCGTCTGCCTTCCGGTCCGGGCGGGGGTGTCACGTGAAACGGACTGGATTGGGGCGGGTCACCACACTCTGAAAACCGACCAGCCTCCAATGGCAGCCCCGCCACCCCATCCCCCCTCCCCGCCCGGTCACGTCGCAGCGGGGGCCCCGGGGGACCGCCGCCTGTCACTGTTCAGAGGTTAGTCGCCTGCGGGCAGTGTCGACGACCGACGACACCTCTGAGGCGCGGCCAGACCAGACCTTTGGCCGTACCGCTCATTAGCATAAATTAACGGGGGTCTGAGCGGCGGGGAGTGGTGGAGGGCGTATCGATTTGCGGCACGCGCCGACTCCAGGTGACCAGAGCAGCAGCAGGTGGTGGTGGCGGCAGCGGCGGCCGCACTCGCTCACTCTTTGTTTCTTCCAGCCGGCCGGCTAGCCCCGCCCCCAGCGCGCGCTCACTGGCTGCCTGAAGAAGCGAGCGGCGGCCTTAGCCAATCACCGGCCGCCTTGCGATGATGTCACCGGCCGAGGAAGAGACGGCCGCGCCGCTCGGAGAAAAGTATCCGCCGGGCCGCGGTCGAGTCAGACAGCGTGTGGACGCCGGAGAGGTCAGGGGTGTGCTGCCGCTACCGGTGCCTACGTTCTCACCGCTGCGTCCGTGGTTCCCTGGCTGTGGTAGTGTGGTGGCGCCGTTTAGCCCCGTTTGTTGGATGTCCCCCGGCGTGCTGGCGGCGGCCGGAGCCCACTGCGCCGCCGGAATGGGCGTCAGTCAGGCTCAGGCGGAGCGGCTCACGGGAGGACCCGCGGTCAACAACGCCCTCCTGCGGGACATTCTGGCGCGGGGAGGTGTCAGTGGCCCGCCCCTGGAGCTGGAGCCGCGCCGGCGGTCCCCAGCGGAGCAATCAGCCGAGGTGCAGGCCGACAGCAGCCAACAGCCGCCCGACGACGACCCCGACGACCAGGAGCAGGACGACGAGACCGAGCAGGACGAGCTGCTCGACTCGCCGCTCGCCTCGCCGGCCGACTCGGAGAAGAAGTCGCGACTCGAGAACATCGTGTCCGGAATGAGGCCCGGCGCCGGCTCACCGACGCCCATCAACGGCTGCAAAAAGCGGAAGCTCTACCAACCCGTGCAACATGAGACCACCCCGCGCGACGACGGTGAAGCCGACGGCGCAGACGCGAGCAGCAGCGAAGACGACACGGATGCTGAGGCGCCTGCTGACAAGAGGCACCGCGCCGAGTCCAATGACGTGATCCAGAGCCAGCTGAAGTCGGTGCAGAGCCAGCTGGAGCTTATGCAGGAGAGGTATGCTCAGCTGTACCGCGGCGGCGGCGGCGGCGGTGGCGGGGGCGGGGGCGGTGGCGGCGGGGGCGGGGGCGGCGGGGGCGGCGGCGGCGGTGGAGGCGGGGACGGTGAGCGACGCCCAGACGCCGGCGGGGAGCTGGATTTGTCCCGCCGACCGCCACAGCCTTCACCGGAGAAGCCACGGGATGACCCCACGCGTCCCGTCCCTGCACTTCACAAGATCGAAGCCGAGCAGGCGGCGGCTGGCAGCTTCATCGACTACGCCCGCCGCGTGCTGGCCGCCGATCCTCGCAACAAGGAGAACGAACGCCGCGGCGAGCCTCTGACGCCGCCGCAGCGTCTTCTGCGCACCGCCGCAGCGCCTGACGTTGAAGGTCTCGCTGACGCCCTGAAGGTCGAACTCACTCAGTCTCTGGCCGGGCTGATCGACTCTATCGTCTCCAAGTGGGCGCAGCAGAGGAAGAAGGAAGCTGATCCGCCGGCGGACCGGCGCTCCCCGCGAGCGGAGATCCTCCGGCGCATGCACACCGGCCGCTTTCCGGGCCTGAGTCCGCCGTTCAGCGGTCCTGACAGCCTGTCTCCGTTCGGCCTGTCTGGTTTGGGAGGTCTCCGCCCGCCGGCTGCCATGCCCCCGCTGTTCCCCGGCTCGCGTCCGGCTGGGCTTGGCGGAGGGCTAGGTAGCCCCGTGTACAGCGGGGCTGGTGGTCTGCCCTACAGCCTCCAGGCGCTGCGTGAGTCGATGCAGCAGCAGCAGCAGCAGCAACAACAACAACAACAGCAGCAGCAGCAGCAGCAGCAGGAGGCTGACGAAGGACCACTCAGCCTCGTCATGACACCTAAGAAGAAGCGGCATAAGGTGACTGACACCCGCGCGGTGGCGCGGCCCGGTGGACGCCTCGACGACGGCCGATCTGAGTCGCCCCCTGCTCGGCCGTTCGGCTCAGCCCCTCCTCCTCCACCACCACCACCGCACATGCTGCTGAGCTCTCTACCGACCTCCGTGGCCATCCCTAACCCGAGTCTGCAGGAGTCGCACTTCTTCGCGGGCTACCCGTACTACCAGCGCCATGTGAGCCCGGAGCGGCGCAGGTCGGCCAGCCCGCCGGCGCCGGGGCCGGGCCTGCTCCACCCGGCCCTGCTGGCTGGCGGACGCCGCTCGCCGCCCGACAGTCTGGGGTACAGGCGCGATACACCGGACAGATCCGACTGCAACTCGCTGGAGAGCGGCTACGATGGCCAGAGGCCGTCGCTCGCGGCGTTCGCAAACAGGATTGATGGTGAGTGGCGGCCACAGGTGGCCCCGGTGTTTGCTGCTCCGGTTGTAATCGGTAATGTTATATGTAGCTTAATCGAAGTAAAACAGTATTACATGGATGACACGGATAATGTTTATTCAACCCGCCAGTTGTTTAGGTGTCGCTTATACCGTGCATGCGAAGCAGGCACGAAGCCAGGATTTTTATCAGGGGGGGAGGAGCACGTCGATACTAAAAAAAAATTCGCTCCTCAGCCATATGTTGTTGACCGGGGGGGGGGAGAGGGGTCGGGTCGTCAGCGAATCTCGTTTTATCTAGTGTGAATTTATTTTGCTCAGGGGGGGGGGCATGGCCCCGTGCCCCCCCCCCCCCCTGGCTACGTCCCTGACGCGAAGCGACGTTTAGCGCGAACCATGAATTACATATATAACGCACGATACGCCTCCTGCTGCGTGCTGTGTGTGTGTGTGTGTGTGTGTGTGTGTGTGTGTGTGTGTGTGTGTGTGTGTGTGTGTGTGTGTGTGTGTGTGTGTGTGTGTGTGTGTGTGTGTGTGTGTGTGTGTGTGTGTGTGTGTGTGTGTGTGTGTGTGTGTGTGTGTGTGTGTGTGTGTGTGTGTGTGTGTGTGTGTGTGTGTGTGTGTGTGTGTGTGTGTGTGTGTGTGTGTGTGTGTGTGTGTGTGTGTGTGTGTGTGTGTGTGTGTGTGTGTGTGTGTGTGTGTGTGTGTGTGTGTGTGTGTGTGTGTGTGTGTGTGTGTGTGTGTGTGTGTGTGTGTGTGTGTGTGTGTGTGTGTGTGTGTGTGTGTGTGTGTGTGTGTGTGTGTGTGTGTGTGTGTGTGTGTGTGTGTGTGTGTGTGTGTGTGTGTGTGTGTGTGTGTGTGTGTGTGTGTGTGTGTGTGTGTGTGTGTGTGTGTGTGTGTGTGTGTGTGTGTGTGTGTGTGTGTGTGTGTGTGTGTGTGTGTGTGTGTGTGTGTGTGTGTGTGTGTGTGTGTGTGTGTGTGTGTGTGTGTGTGTGTGTGTGTGTGTGTGTGTGTGTGTGTGTGTGTGTGTGTGTGTGTGTGTGTGTGTGTGTGTGTGTGTGTGTGTGTGTGTGTGTGTGTGTGTGTGTGTGTGTGTGTGTGTGTGTGTGTGTGTGTGTGTGTGTGTGTGTGTGTGTGTGTGTGTGTGTGTGTGTGTGTGTGTGTGTGTGTGTGTGTGTGTGTGTGTGTGTGTGTGTGTGTGTGTGTGTGTGTGTGTGTGTGTGTGTGTGTGTGTGTGTGTGTGTGTGTGTGTGTGTGTGTGTGTGTGTGTGTGTGTGTGTGTGTGTGTGTGTGTGTGTGTGTGTGTGTGTGTGTGTGTGTGTGTGTGTGTGTGTGTGTGTGTGTGTGTGTGTGTGTGTGTGTGTGTGTGTG
This sequence comes from Chirona hameri, assembly GCA_036785665.1. NCBI lineage: Eukaryota > Metazoa > Arthropoda > Thecostraca > Balanomorpha > Balanidae > Chirona > Chirona hameri. The sequence goes on from JAXIVJ010004634.1 coordinate 16,054, forward strand.
TGTGTGTGTGTGTGTGTGTGTGTGTGTGTGTGTGTGTGTGTGTGTGTGTGTGTGTGTGTGTGTGTGTGTGTGTGTGTGTGTGTGTGTGTGTGTGTGTGTGTGTGTGTGTGTATGTGTGTGTGTGTGTGTGTGTGTGTGTGTGTGTGTGTGTGTGTGTGTGTGTGTGTGTGTGTGTGTGTGTGTGTGTGTGTGTGTGTGTGTGTGTGTGTGTGTGTGTGTGTGTGTGTGTGTGTGTGTGTGTGTGTGTGTGTGTCTATTTGTCTGATGTGTTCCCGCTTCTAGCTTTGCGTCTTTGGTTCTGACATAACGACTTTTCCCCGTCTCGCAGCGCGGTCGGGGCTGTCGCTGGCTTCCGATCACTGCTCCACGCTGACGCCGATGCATCTGCGGAAGGCCAAGCTGATGTTCTTCTGGTCTCGCTACCCGAGCTCGGCCATCCTGAAGTCGTTCTTCCCCGACATCAACTTCAACAAGAACAACACCGCGCAGCTCGTCAAGTGGTTCAGCAACTTCCGGTGAGTTTTTAAGCGCTTGGATAATTATTTTTGGTTTAAGTTTATATTTGTATAACAGATTACTTTTTTTCTTAAATTCTTTCTTAAGGATTCACCCAGTGGTCTGCACTTCAGTACAATTTATTTGGTCTGTACTTTTAGTGTTTTTATATCGCTGCAAGCGATATAACTGTGATCCATACACCTTAAATTAAAACAGATGCAAATAGCACGCGACGCTCTCAATCATCAACTTCGTTCTTTAGACACGTGCTGGGACCACCCAGCCACTGATCCCTTCACACTAACAGCAAACCATCTAAAAACCGATCAGTTTCACCACCGCCAACCCTACCGCCACCATTTCGCTCGCTCTCCTCTAAACTAGGTCGCCAGTCCGCCCGCGTCCTCGTCACCAAACGTCCTACGCCCGCTACATATTCCCGCATGGCGACGGCACCGCCATAAACCTTCCACCGTTGAATACTCGCTCGGCGATTCCTGCGGGCACTGTGGCTGCGATATAAAGTTTGATGGCGCCACACCACAACCCGCTTCTGCCAAACCATTCGGTGGCGGTGGCGGCGGCGGTGGCGGCAGCGGTGGCGGCGGTGGTGGCGGTGGCGGTGGCGGTGGCGGCGGCGGCGGCGGTGGTGGCGGTGGCGGTGGCTGTGGCTGTGGCGGTGGCCGTGGCGGTGGCGGTGGCCGTGGCGGTGGTGGTGGCGGCGGTGGCGGCGGTGGCGGTGGCGGTGGCGGTGGCGGTGGCGGTGGCGGCGGTGGCGGCGGTGACTGTGGTGGCGGCGGTGGCGGTGGCGGTGGCGGTGGCGGTGGCGGTGGCGGTGGTGGTGGCGGTGGCGGTGGCGGCGGTGGTGGCGGTGGCGGTGGCGGTGGCGGCGGTGGCGGCGGTGGCGGCGGTGGCGGCGGATGTGGCAGAACCCACAGCCAGATGTATCGATCCGCCGTGCCTGAGCGACACTCTACAGACGAGTGTTCCCCTGACCGACTGCGACGCGACGCGAGAGGCGCCGAGCTGACGTTTAATCACGGACGGCTTACCGGGGAGCAGAGAGGGGGCGGCCGCTTCACAGATGGTTCGGCCGCGTCTGTCCCCGGGGGAGAGATAGTAGACAGATAAATGTTAGCTAAATCGGGGCGTAGCGGAACGCCTGAATGAAAAGATGCCATCCTTACGCTTCCGTCTCGCTTAGATGGTTTTTAGCTCCTGGCTGCTTCAGCTAATTTAAATTGATTATAATTGTGGCGTGTCGTGTCATAATAAAATTGACTAGCCGGTTACTGTTGCCAACATAGTCTGGTGATGCGCGCTGAGTTTGCTCGTGCTATTTCGGCGGGTAATGAGCAGTTGCGGTTCCGCCATACATATACACAGAGCTTTATTGTAAAAGGAGCTGCTGCAGTCTGCATCAATACCATACAGCAAAAAGATGGCTTCCTCACAGTGTTTTTTTAGATGGCCAGATTATAGCGTTCACAACTGGTCTATCAGTGGGAGTCCAACAGCCGACTTTGGGAAGGGCAACAATAGTTTTCGGAGTTTCAGTATAATGTGTCATGTAAATTTGTGCATCCTTTGAGGAGGAGAACTGTGAATCTTAGCACCAACTGGATCCACCCGTAGTCCGTACTCTCATAATTTAAGTTCGGTACATATGAAAGACCTGTTACTTATTCGGGCCCCGGGCGATAACGGGTATCCATCCAATCTATCCATGGTGAACTCATGTTCATGTGTTAGGAGCTGGAGCACCGTCGGGACCACATCTGTGTCACAAACAAGTGTGACATATTCGGACTCGGGGCATGAGGGTGAGCGTCTTTCCTTGGTGTTCAGGTGTGGAGGGTCTGCCACACTATTTGGGGTCACGTCTATGGGACACCACCCATCATGGCCCCACGATAGGCAAAAAGTAACACGATGTGCGCTGAACGCACTTGTCAATGTACAGTCAAGCCATATGCGACTTGTTTATCAGTTGGCTTCGGTATTAAGCCGCTTAAAGGGAAATATTCACTTTGTTCCACAAAAATGGAGTTATTACTTGAAATCGATAGACAAGACCAAAATATATGTACATTTATCACATTTTGCATATAACAATTCCTACCGAGAGATATTTCAAGTAAACGTTGATAAACGATCCACGCTTATAACGACCAGCACCTACTTGCAAGTACTTGGTAACGCATTTCGTATTCCGGGCTTGTCTCGTATTGTTTTTTGACAAAATTGTATGGAAAATATGCTCTGTACTAAAATATGCTCTGTACTCTGTCGATTGTGATTGAGTACCCTAGTATCCTTATCAATCAACAAACATTGAATAATAAGGTAGCCAAATTAGCAAGTTAACTTGGGCACGCTACGACGGCCGGGTTGCGACCCTCAATTTTTTTCAATGGTTAATTTGCTTTCAACATTAGGCGTTTTGTATAGTTTTATCTCTGGGTGTATACAACACTATGCTTTAGCTTATGAAAAGGAATAATTTAGAAGAACGGCGACCTATTCAGTGTCGGTGATTTGTTTCAGGGACCAATCAGAGACGTTATCAAAAGAAATGAAAGTCCCAGATATGTCGCGCCTCCAAATAGTGAAGGGAAAACACCGATCATGAACTCCGAAAGAAGTATATGTAGTTGTTCGTTAAATTTCCCAAAAAAATATTTTTCGAAATATAAAAAGTTGTGATTTCATTTTTAAATTGAGACTCGATCAATTTAATACCATACACGATGCATAAGATAATGCAGAGAAGTAGATCAAAAGGTAAAAATTTCCCTTTAACCGTAAAACGTCTACGAAAAAGGACACCGCACGAACGTTCAGTTCTCACACGTCCTTCCCTCCTTCCCTCCCCTACCTCCGCTGCCCCAACACACCGTTACACCGTTCCATCGTCACCGTCACGTCCTCGCGTCACAGGCGCGTCACGCGTCACGCTGCCGTGTGCCGGCAGCGTCACACAAATCGGACAACACCGACGGCGAAAGTGCCCGCGCGTGGGCGCCTTCGCGGCACCCGACCCGCTGCCCGCCCGTCGGCTGCCACACCGTAATAACCATAGTTTCAGCATGACATTTCATTTCACTTTCGTTGCTTCTTTTTACGGGAGGCGTCGGAGCGCGGCGAGGCGGCGAGTCGCGGCGGCGAGACGGCGAGGCGCGGCGGCGAGGCGGTGTCTCACGTGACATTGTGGCGACTCGCCCGCTGGCTCGGCGGCGGCTCGACCTGACTCGCTTCGTTGCTGGCGCCTTGCAAGACGACGCGCCGGCCGGCGGCTGGCGGACTGTGACGTCAGCCAGCCCGGAGATGACGCCACATGCACACAGCAAAGCACTCGAGCATAACGAGCACAACAAGGTCTCGCTCAATCATGACAAGCTGCAATCACTGCATAATCTCACCATCACAAAATGTCAGTTGTGTCCTGCGTAGTGCGTATTCCCCTCCCCCTGCGCCCACTACGATACCAACGACGATACTCTACGATACTCTACGATACCAACTCTATGTCCCGACACCACTAACCAACCACCTCATCCCGTCTTGTTCACAGGGAGTTTTTCTACATCCAGATGGAGAAGTATGCGCGCCAGGCGCTCAGCGAGGGAGTGAAGCAGGCGGAGGAGCTGACGGTGACGTCCGACGGCGAGCTGCTGCGCGTGCTCAGCCTGCACTACAACAGGAACAACCACCTCGAGGTGGGTATGCCGCCCCGGCAGGGAGGCAGGCAGTGATGTCACGCAGGCCAAGGACAGGCCACAGAAGAATTGTTTATAAGTTGTGTCGTAATTGTAAGCGTGCTATTAGTGGTTGGCGTAGAACAATGCTGACATCGACCATGCAGAATGGCGATTTGTTTTTGTTAGGACGTAAGCTTTGTCTACCTACACAAAGACGGCTTTAAAGGAAATAGTTCACCTTCGGAAATTTTTCAGAACACGATTTTATTATATTGTTTAATACAGTTTCTTTTTTTCTGTTTAAAAATGTTCCTACATCGCGCCAATTCAGGACAAAAGGTTGTAAATTATTGATTTTATGGTGTGCGTTATTGGTCTGCGCATGCTCCATGGCAGTGCTGGCACTTTCAGACGGTACGGTACATCATATATGCGCCGTATTCCTTCGCCAAAAAGTCAAATATCTTCGGCTGGAGAGTCTTTTCAGCCAAGAAAAGTTCCAGATAAGGATTTCTCAACACGGGCTACAAAACTGCTATTTCAGTTCAAAACCCATGTTGAAGGTGAACTATTTCCTTTAACTAAAAGGCGTGTCACATTTTGTCGTTTAATAAGTTCAGAAAAACGAGCCGTTGGATATATTCTACCTGACCGTTTAATACGTGTCTTCGTCACCGTATCACCACCATCGCTAACGCCGCTCCCGCCCCGTTTCAGATTCCGACCAACTTCCCGTACATAGCCGAGGCTGCCCTGCGTGAGTTCTTCCGCGCTCTGCAGGCCGGCAAAGATACCGAGCCGAGCTGGAAGAAGTCCATCTACAAAGTGATCTCACGTCTCGACGAGAACGTGCCCGAGTACTTCCGACTTCCCAGCTTCCTCGAGCAGCTCGAGTAGAGCCGACAGAGACTCGACAGAGATGGAGAGAGAGAGTGTGATGGGGAGCGAGAGATGAAGAGAGCGAGAGAGGGGTATAGAGAGCTAGAGAGAGAGAGAAAAAGGGAGAGAGATGACTGACGCTGGCCGTCGCCGCGTTTATCGTGAATCCGTGGCCATAGACGCTGTACAGAGTGCGCCCCGAGCGCCGCCACAAAGCACGGCCCACGGGATGAGTAACCTAGTCGCCCCACGTAGTGCCCGCACCTCGCGGCCACATATCAGGCCCCGCGGAGACGCGCCCCCTGGTCCGTCTCCCGTCCTTCTAGTCACAATGCATCCGCCGCGCGTCTGCACATCCCCCCCCCCCCCTCTGATGTTTGTTACTGCCGATGGCTGCGTTGTTGCGGTGTTGTTGAGAGGTAGTGAGAGGCCGGGCCCGTCGTGGGCTCGCGATACTCCATATCATACATTCCACGGTAGGCGCTAAATCGGGAGCCGCCATGTCGGCGGCGGATTGGTATAGATGACGCTGCCAGCTGCAGTCTATTGGGAAAAGGTGGCGCTACCGGCGACGCCCGTATATGGTGCGTGTTAGAGGCTGGATGTTCTGCACAGGTGGTCCGCGTCCGGTGTACGATCGGACGATGTATGCGTTGTGTGGGCTGGAGTGGGGAACGCGCCACCAGTTAAGACATGTTGCGTGAGACAATGAATGTGTTAGTTAATAGAATACACCTCATATGATTATGAATGGTTAATACAGTTGAAACTGATCACATCTGGTTTTTGTTTAGATGACAGCGCTCGCTAATGATTGGATTTCACTCGCTAACTGGAGCCTTGTTTCCGGATGAACGATGTTTTATATATAAAACAGCGAAGGATATAACCTTCGATACATCGAAGGTTAGTCGACACCCACAGTGGTGAAGCATAGCGCGCACCTGTCCACCCTTTTAGTTCAGACGGGAGAGCGCTGGACTTCTGATCTGACCAGGCGTGGCAGGCTAGGTTCGAGTCGCTTCGGCGCCCGCTACTCCCCGGCTGGAACGGCCTTCGGCCGGTAGCAGCGGTCGAGTTCAAGGTCAGGTAACAGAGGGCGGGGCGGACCGTGTCCAGGTACGTCTGGGCACGATTCTAAATTCCAAAAAAAATCTGATTGGTGCAGGACCCGACATCGGAGACCCATCAGCGTTCCCGGGAGATTCCGGTGTATTGGAGTTTTAGGGCGCCACAACTCTGGTCATATGGCACCACGAGGGATTCCATGGTATCACTTTGCCAACAACACAAACGTTTGCAGTCATTCAATATATTCGGACACAGTGAGGTTCGAACAACCACTACAAAAGCAATTGTTCATTAAACAAATCATCTCACAATCATCATCTCGATCATCATCTCGATCATCATCTCATCATCATCTCATCATCTTCAACACGAAGCGTCGTTACAGGCAGTCTCTTGTCGCAAGTCTTATCTCAGAGTTCAGACACACCAATATAGCTTCTCGGAGCCACTGTGCGGCCATCCTCGACCCGATACAACGCGCACACACGTACATACCGAGATCATTGCAGGTTCCCACCGCTTCCCTGCACACCAGACACATGACGGCGCACAGTGCGCGACTGGTCGCGACATTTGGCCAAACGCGATCCGCGGAAGCAGGGGACAAGACGAACACACGCACAGATACACGCGTATCACGTCACAACAGGACCATCCAAATGAACACATACATGCATATACAGAATATGGGCACCGAGCGGGCATCTTTGTACAGCTGGGAAGGAGAGCCTCTAGCCGCTAGCATTCCCCTCCGCATCATCGAACATCACACTGGTATAATCACAATAATTACAATCATGGTATTGCAGTTGCGGTGTCTCGCGCTGGCCGATACTCTACGCCATCCGTCGCCACGGGGAAGTCCCCATGTGACCTATCATATGGCCCGTCAGTCCACGGAGACTGGATAGAAGACCGAGCGAGTCGAGTGATGAACACATCAGGCGTCAGTTCACCCACACATCAGGCGTCAGTTCACCCAGGCATCAGGCGTCAGTTCACACACACATCAGGCGTCATTTCATCCACACATCAGGCGTCAGTTCACCCACACATCAGGCGTCAGTTCACCCACACATCAGGCGTCAGTTCACCCACACATCAGGCGTCAGTTCACCCACACATCAGGCGTCAGTTCACCCACACATCAGGCGTCAGTTCACCCACACATCAGGTACTGAACAGAAGTCACAGTTCTTCCGCGTCCGTCTCGGCCCTGACCCCGCCCACTGGACACACGCATAATATACATGCCCAGGCCAGGGCCTCCCTCCGCCAGGGCCATGACCAGGGCCTCCCTCCGCCACGCCGCCGCACTGGCCTGTGACGTCACCCCCACAAAACACCCACCCGGAGCTGATCGTCACCAACACGAAACCCCAGGACATCCAGCCGGCATGTTGTGCGTTCAGCAGGCCGACGTGTTGCGTCCAGTCGATGATGATGATGATGATGATTGGGGTTTTAGGGCGCTCCGACAACGAAGGTCACATGGCGCCCATGCGTCCAGTCGAGATCAAGCTGCGCCGAGTCGACCTCAGACTGCTTCCCACCGGCCACAGACCCCCTTAGTCAGACTGCAGCTCGAACATGACGTCTTCCCTGGCTGCGACAAGTTGTTGAAGGTACAACTCTAGCCTCTTCCCGGGCTACCGTGGGTTGTGACCAGTCTATAACCTCTGCGCGGGCTGCCGCGGGTTGCCGACAATCTATGGCCTCTGCCCTGGCTACCGCGGTTATTGTACACGGTCTATAGCCTCTGTCTCCAGTCCAGATTAGCCTCTGTCCGGGCTACCGCGGGTTGCCGACGATCGATAGCCTCTGCCCGGGCTACAGCTGTTATTGTGCACAGTCTATAGCCTCTGTCTCCAGTGCAGATTAGCCTCTGCCCGGGCTACCGCGGGTTGTGGACGGTCCACACTCGACATAGCTGCTCTCCTGAAGGGCCCGGTCCGGCCGGCGGACACAGGCGGTAGTCGAGAGAGTGCAGCTCCATGCCGGCCCCCAGCAGGTCCGCCTGGTCCAGCTGCAGCGTCTGTGGGGAAGTCAGAGGTCAGAGGTCAGAGGTCAAAGGTCAAAGGTCAGAGGTCAGAGGACAGATGTCAGAGGACAGATGTCAGAGGACAGATGTCAGAGGACAGAGGTCAGAGGTCAGAGATCAGAGATCAGAGGTCAGGGGTCAGGGGTCAGAGGTCAGAGGTCAGATGACAGAGGTCAAGGTCAGAGGTCAGAGGTCAGAGGTCAGACGGCGCAGCTCAGAGGTCAGACGGCGTAGATCAGGGGGCTCAGGCTCAGACTCAGACTCAGACATTGCGGTAATCAACAGCAGGTGTGTGTCTGCTACCGGCGTGTATCCGCGTATCAGAAGGTGCAGGTTGGAGCGGCGACAGGTGAGCGGCTGCAGCAGGCGAGCAGGAGTCACGGGTGAGTGAGCTCAAAATAAAGGCTGATAGGTTATAACTGATTGGTTGGTGGGTAAAACTATATACAGGGGTTCGAGTTCGACGAATTCAACAAGAAACGATTAGAGACGCCGGTACGGCATCAAATCAGCAAACATTCCCGATACCTAAACATCGGAACTGAGACCAACTTGGCACCACAAAGGCTCCAGCTGCGCGGCAACTCTACCCCCCCCCCCCCCCCCCCCCCCCCCCAGAATCCCGTCCGCCATGGTCTCACCTGTCCCGTCTCCTGTATCAGCGCCGGATGAACCGTCTGTACCAGCACTGGCTGAGCCGTGTGGAATTCCACCGGGACCGGGACCGGGACCGGGACCGGGGCGGGGGCAGAGGCGGGCGGCGGGGCGGCGGCGGTGACGGTGGCCGCGCCGCTCACATCAGGCAGGTTGGCGTCCTCCAGGTTGGCGTCCTCCAGGTTGGCGTCCTCCAGGTTGGTGTCCTCCAGGTTGGCGTCCTCCAAGTTGGCGTCCTCCAAGTTGGCGTCCTCCAAGTTGGCATCCTCCAGGTTGGCGTCCTCCAGGTTGGCGTCCTCCAGGCTGGCGTCCTCCAGGTTGGCGTCCTCCAGGTTGGCGTCCTCACTTTCTGACGTGTCCATCTCGGCTGAGGAACAGGTAGGGGTGCTAGGTCAGGTTTGCCATCTCGGCTGAGGAACAGGTGGGGGTGCTAGGTCAGGTTTGCCATCTCGGCTGAGGAACAGGTGGGGGTGCTAGGTCAGGTTTGCCATCTCGGCTGAGGAACAGGTGGGGGTGCTAGGTCAGGTTTGCCATCTCGGCTGAGGAACAGGTGGGGGTGCTAGGTCAGGTTTGCCATCTCGGCTGAGGAACAGGTGGGGGTGCTAGGTCAGGTTTGCCATCTCGGCTGAGGAACAGGTGGGGGTGCTAGGTCAGGTTTGCCATCTCGGCTGAGGAACAGGTGGGGGTGCTAGGTCAGGTTTGCCATCTCGGCTGAGGAACAGGTGGGGGTGCTAGGTCAGGTTTGCCATCTCGGCTGAGGAACAGGTGGGGGTGCTAGGTCAGGTTTGCCATCTCGGCTGAGGAACAGGTGGGGGTGCTAGGTCAGGTTTGCCATCTCGGCTGAGGAACAGGTGGGGGTGCTAGGTCAGGTTTGCCATCTCGGCTGAGGAACAGGTGGGGGTGCTAGGTCAGGTTTGCCATCTCGGCTGAGGAACAGGTGGGGGTGCTAGGTCAGGTTTGCCATCTCGGCTGAGGAACAGGTGGGGGTGCTAGGTCAGGTTTGCCATCTCGGCTGAGGAACAGGTGGGGGTGCTAGGTCAGGTTTGCCATCTCGGCTGAGGAACAGGTGGGGGTGCTGGGTCAGGTTTGCGGAGGTAACAATGGCAGGTGTGTTTTGGGGACGGTACACCTGCACAGTTCGGTCTGGCCGCGAGTAGGACGCCGCTTGACCAGTCATCAGGGCCCAGCACAACTGATGGATACACGCAACGAATCTGCCAAGAGCCTACCGTACTCGCAACTGAAGGTCTTGCTAGGACGTGAAGGTCTTGCTACCAGCAGATAACCTCCACGTCCTCATCTGTCTGTATTCTCACATTCATACTAACCAAATCACCGCTTCTACCACCACCAGGTATCACCAGCAGAGCACACACACACGCACTGACCCAAGGGTCCCGCCCAACACACAAACACATCACACTAACCCCATACTAACCCATCTCCTGCTCGGCTGCGGCTGCGGCGGCGGCGGCGCGGCGGGCGGCTGCGCGGCGGCCGGAGGAGCGGCCGGAGGGGCGGAGCGCAGCGCGCGGCAGCTGACTCCCCTCCGGCATTAGCTCCTGGTGTTTCTTCCGCTGGTGCTGCAGCAGCTTCGCTCGCGAGGCGTACTGCTTGTGGCACCAAGAGCAGGCGTGTGGCGACATGGTGACGCTGCCCACTGTCTGACAGTAGCTGGTCTGGTCGGCGCTCTCCCCCTGAGGGTCAGGTCACACACCACATGGGGTTATGGCAGGGCAGGGAAGGGCAAAAAGTCACAGGTCATGTCAGATCACAACGAATTGCGGCTCATGGCATACGACGCGAGCCAGGTTAAGCCACACGTGAATCAGCCCAGGAGAGGCCAGGTCAGGTTGGGTCGGGACATATCAGGGCTGGACGTAAGGAACAGTAACATTATGGACGAGCAAGGAACATATTACGCAGATGTATGCATACTGCGCCAACGAATTCAGCAAACAAGGCACGTGGAGGATATAGCAACGAACCAACAACACCATCTAACATTACAAATAGCAGCACTTCAGACAAACGAAAAGGGCACTACTAGCTGCCCCTCACTGCAGCTGCTCCGCTCCAGCCCGTGGCCGTATTTACCACTGACCAGAGGCAGTTTGATGCCGCGTGTGCTGATGGGTAGCTCTGCGCCCGGGTGGTTCTTCAGGATGTGCGCCTTCCGCTTGGAGCTGCTCTTGTAGGTCTTGTAGCAGTACTGGCAGTAGAAGTCCGTGGTGGTCTTTAGAATGGGCAGCATTAGCTCAGGCACCTGTCGACAGGCAGACAGGAAGGTCAGCTCAGGTCACTGCAAGGCTGAACGGGTCAGTCGAGGGGGAGGGGCTAAGCTCAGAGCGATAGTGTTAGCACGGGCAGTGGAGGGTGGGGCCACTTTTATGCCCCCCCCCCCCCCACATGTTTTTCGTGAATATTTCTAAAACGAAGCGGAGCAGGGCGGTGAGTGTTCCGTGACATTAACGCCAACTCAATAGCGGATCGTTTGACGCAAGAAAAATCAAAATCGGTCGATAAATTGTTGAGTTATATGGATTTGTATTCCTAGATGGCGGCCAGAATCGCGGTCGGCAAATCAATATCTTCGGAACCAACAATCGGATCGGGATGATTCAAACGCCATTCGGTAGACAATGTAAATGTGCATCCCCGAAAACAACTTTGAACACATTTCTGGTGACCTGTGACGTCACAGAGGTCAAATTCAAAAAATTGTGACATTTGGCCAGATTTGACCTTCGTGACCTCGTTTGACCTTGAAGATATTGACCAAAGGTCAATACAATTGTACCAAATGTAGAAAATCATAGCACCTACCTACCCCGTAAGTTTCTATCTATCATGCATTCATTCATATCATTCTAGCTCTCATACTTTCGGAGATCTTAGGGGGGGCACTAAAGTGTCCCCCCCCCCCTCTCCACTGCGTGTTAGTGGCATACCTCTCTCCACTGCGCGTGTTAAGAAAAGGTGATTACTTACAGCAAAGGTAATTACTTATAGTTCGGATGGTCAGTCAGGGTCAGCTAAGGCAGCATCAGGGCCAATTTAGGTCACTTTTATGGAGTTGAGAAAATTAACTTAACCTAATCAACACCATTGCTTCGCAGCTGCGACAGATCAGACGGAGCACCACTAGAACATAATTTACACTGATATGAGTAGTGAACGTGACAAAAGTTGATTGGGATGCCTGCTTTGGTCAGCCAGTGCCGGGTCTGGCTGGGCAGACCGCCAGCCATTGTTACTGGCCAACAGCCGGAGTCACTGCTCACTGACCATTGATGAGATGCCGGGTGGATGTTGAGATGCCGGGTGGATGTCTGACGAGATGTCGGGTGGATGTCTGATGAGATGTCGGGTGGATGTTGAGATGCTGGGCGGATGTCTGATGAGATGTCGGGTGGATGTCTGATGAGATGTCGGGTGGATGTCTGATGAGATGTCGGGTGGATGTCTGATGAGATGTCGGGTGGATGTTGAGATGTCGGGTGGATGTCTGATGAGATGCCGGGTGGATGTCTGATGAGATGTCGGGTGGATGTCTGATGAGATGTCGGGTGGATGTCTGATGAGATGTCGGGTGGATGTCTGATGAGATGTCGGGTGGATGTTGAGATGTCGGGTGGATGTCTGATGAGATGTCGGGTGGATGTCTGATGAGATGTCGGGTGGATGTCTGATGAGATGTCGGGTGGATGTCTGATGAGATGTCGGGTGGATGTTGAGATGCTGGGCGGATGTCTGATGAGATGTCGGGTGGATGTCTGATGAGATGTCGGGTGGATGTCTGATGAGATGTCGGGTGTATGTCTGATGAGATGTCGGGTGGATGTCTGATGAGATGTCGGGTGGATGTTGATATGTCGGGTGGATGTCTGATGAGATGTCGGGTGGATGTCTGATGAGATGTCGGGTGGATGTCTGATGAGATGTCGGGTGGATGTCTGATGAGATGTCGGGTGGATGTCTGATGAGATGTCGGGTGGATGTCTGATGAGATGTCGGGTGGATGTTGAGATGTCGGGTGTATGTCTGATGAGATGTCGGGTGGATGTCTGATGAGATGTCGGGTGTATGTCTGATAAGATGTCGGGTGGATGTCTGATGAGATGTCGGGTGGATGTCTGATGAGATGTCGGGTGGATGTCTGATGAGATGTCGGGTGGATGTCTGATGAGATGCCGGGTGTATGTCTGATGAGATGTCGGGTGGATGTCTGATGAGATGTCGGGTGGATGTTGATATGTCGGGTGGATGTCTGATGAGATGTCGGGTGGATGTCTGATGAGATGTCGGGTGGATGTCTGATGAGATGTCGGGTGTATGTCTGATGAGATGTCGGGTGGATGTTGATATGTCGGGTGGATGTCTGATGAGATGTCGGGTGGATGTCTGATGAGATGTCGGGTGTATGTCTGATGAGATGTCGGGTGGATGTCTGATGAGATGTCGGGTGGATGTCTGATGAGATGTCGGGTGGATGTCTGATGAGGTGTCGGGTGTATGTCTGATGAGATGTCGGGTGGATGTCTGATGAGATGTCGGGTGGATGTCTGATGAGATGTCGGGTGGATGTCTGATGAGATGTCGGGTGGATGTTGAGATGTCGGGTGTATGTCTGATGAGATGTCGGGTGGATGTCTGATGAGATGTCGGGTGGATGTCTGATGAGATGTCGGGTGGATGTCTGATGAGATGCTGGGCGGATGTCTGATGAGATGTCGGGTGGATGTCTGATGAGATGTCGGGTGGATGTCTGATGAGATGTCGGGTGGATGTCTGATGAGATGTCGGGTGTATGTCTGATGAGATGTCGGGTGGATGTCTGATGAGATGTCGGGTGGATGTCTGATGAGATGTCGGGTGGATGTCTGATGAGATGTCGGGTGGATGTCTGATGAGATGCCGGGTGGATGTCTGATGAGATGTCGGGTGGATGTCTGATGAGATGTCGGGTGGATGTCTGATGAGATGTCGGGTGTATGTCTGATGAGATGTCGGGTGGATGTCTGATGAGATGTCGGGTGGATGTCTGATGAGATGTCGGGTGGATGTTGAGATGTCGGGTGGATGTCTGATGAGATGTCGGGTGGATGTCTGATGAGATGTCGGGTGGATGTCTGATGAGATGTCGGGTGGATGTCTGTTGATATGTCGGGTGTATGTCTGATGAGATGTCGGGTGGATGTCTGATGAGATGCTGGGCGGATGTCTGATGAGATGTCGGGTGTATGTCTGATGAGATGTCGGGTGGATGTCTGATGAGATGCTGGGCGGATGTCTGATGAGATGTCGGGTGGATGTCTGATGAGATGTCGGGTGGATGTCTGATGAGATGTCGGGTGGATGTCTGATGAGATGTCGGGTGTATGTCTGATGAGATGTCGGGTGGATGTCTGATGAGATGTCGGGTGGATGTCTGATGAGATGTCGGGTGGATGTCTGATGAGATGTCGGGTGGATGTCTGATGAGATGCCGGGTGGATGTCTGATGAGATGTCGGGTGGATGTCTGATGAGATGTCGGGTGGATGTCTGATGAGATGTCGGGTGTATGTCTGATGAGATGTCGGGTGGATGTCTGATGAGATGTCGGGTGGATGTCTGATGAGATGTCGGGTGGATGTTGAGATGTCGGGTGGATGTCTGATGAGATGTCGGGTGGATGTCTGATGAGATGTCGGGTGGATGTCTGATGAGATGTCGGGTGTATGTCTGATGAGATGTCGGGTGGATGTCTGATGAGATGTCGGGTGGATGTCTGATGAGATGTCGGGTGGATGTTGAGATGTCGGGTGTATGTCTGATGAGATGTCGGGTGGATGTCTGATGAGATGGGTGGATGTCTGATGAGATGTCGGGTGGATGTCTGATGAGATGTCGGGTGGATGTCTGATGAGATGTCGGGTGGATGTCTGATGAGATATCGGGTAGATGTCCGATGAGATGTCGGGTGGATGTCTGATGAGATGTCGGGTGGATGTCTGATGAGATGTCGGGTGGATGTCTGATGAGATGTCGGGTGGATGTCTGATGAGATGTCGGGTGGATGTCTGATGAGATGTCGGGTGGATGTCTGATGAGATGTCGGGTGTATGTCTGATGAGATGTCGGTGTATGTCTGATGAGATGTCGGGTGGATGTCTGATGAGATGTCGGGTGTATGTCTGATGAGATGTCGGGTGGATGTCTGATGAGATGTCGGGTGGATGTCTGATGAGATGTCGGGTGGATGTCTGATGAGATGTCGGGTGGATGTCTGATGAGATGTCGGGTGGATGTCTGATGAGATGTCGGGTGGATGTCTGATGAGATGTCGGGTGGATGTTGAGATGCTGGGCGGATGTCTGATGAGATGTCGGGTGGATGTCTGATGAGATGTCGGGTGTATGTCTGATGAGATGTCGGGTGGATGTCTGATGAGATGTCGGGTGGATGTCTGATGAGATGTCGGGTGGATGTCTGATGAGATGTCGGGTGGATGTCTGATGAGATGTCGGGTGGATGTCTGATGAGATGTCGGGTGGATGTCTGATGAGATGTCGGGTGGATGTCTGATGAGATGTCGGGTGGATGTCTGATGAGATGTCGGGTGGATGTTGAGATGTCAGGTGGATGTCTGATGAGATGCCGGGTGGATGTCTGATGAGATGTCGGGTGGATGTCTGATGAGATGTCGGGTGTATGTCTGATGAGATGTCGGGTGGATGTCTGATGAGATGTCGGGTGGATGTCTGATGAGATGTCGGGTGTATGTCTGATGAGATGTCGGGTGGATGTCTGATGAGATGTCGGGTGGATGTCTGATGAGATGTCGGGTGGATGTCTGATGAGATGTCGGGTGGATGT
Source organism: Chirona hameri (assembly GCA_036785665.1). Classification (NCBI taxonomy): domain Eukaryota; kingdom Metazoa; phylum Arthropoda; class Thecostraca; order Balanomorpha; family Balanidae; genus Chirona; species Chirona hameri. The sequence continues at coordinate 31,758 of JAXIVJ010004634.1, forward strand.
CTGATGAGATGTCGGGTGGATGTCTGATGAGATGTCGGGTGGATGTCTGATGAGATGTCGGGTGGATGTTGAGATGTCGGGTGGATGTCTGATGAGATGCCGGGTGGATGTCTGATGAGATGTCGGGTGGATGTCTGATGAGATGTCGGGTGGATGTCTGATGAGATGTCGGGTGGATGTCTGATGAGATGTCGGGTGGATGTCTGATGAGATGTCGGCTGGATGTCTGATGAGATGTCGGGTGGATGTCTGATGAGATGTCGGGTGGATGTCTGATGAGATGGCGGGTGGATGTCTGATGAGATGTCGGGTGGATGTCTGATGAGATGTCGGGTGGATGTTGCGGTCAGGTCACCACTCTGACTAATTGCGTGTTAAATCGCCCTAGACTCGACGAGCCGGGAATCAGTGCGACTCGAGAGGTCAGTGCGAGTCATCTCCATCTCCTCCCCCAGCGACGTGACTGGCCTCTCGGTACCGTCGGTAGTGCCCCCCCCCCCCCCCCCCCCTGACCTCATGTCACCCCCAGCGACGTGACTGGCCTCTCGGTACCGTCGGTAGTGCCCCACCCCTGACCTCATGTCACCCCCAGCGGCGTGACTGGCCTCTCGGTACCGTCGGTAGTGCCCTCCCCCCCCCCCCCCCCCCACCCCACCCCTGACCTCATGTCACCCCCAGCGACGTGACTGGCCTCTCGGTACCGTCGGTAGTGCCCCCCCCCCCTGACCTCATGTCACCCCCAGCGACGTGACTGGCCCTCTTGGTACCGTCGGTAGTGCCCCCCCCCCCCCCCCCTCTGACCTCATGTCACCCCCAGCGACGTGACTGGCCTCTCGGTACCGTCGGTAGTGCCCCCCCCCCCTGACCTCATGTCACCCCCAGCGGCGTGACTGGCCTCTCGGTACCGTCGGTAGTGCCCCCGCCCCCCCACCCCACCCCACCCCTGACCTCATGTCACCCCCAGCGACGTGACTGGCCTCTCGGTACCGTCGGTAGTGCCCCCCCCCCCCCTGACCTCATGTCACCTCCAGCGACGTGACTGGCCTCTCGGTACCGTCGGTAGTGCCCCCCCCCCCTGACCTCATGTCACCCCCAGCGGCGTGACTGACCTCTCGGTACCGTCGGTAGTGCCCCCCCCCCCCTGACCTCATGTCACCCCCAGCGGCGTGACTGGCCTCTCGGTACCGTCGGTAGTGCCCCCCCCCCCCCCCCCCCCCCCACCCCACCCCTGACCTCATGTCACCCCCAGCGACGTGACTGGCCTCTCGGTACCGTCGGTAGTGCCCCCCCCCCCCTGACCTCATGTCACCCCCAGCGGCGTGACTGGCCTCTCGGTACCGTCGGTAGTGCCCCCCCCCCCTGACCTCATGTCACCCCCAGCGGCGTGACTGGCTTCTCGGTACCATCGGTAGTGCCCCCCCCCCCCCCCCCCACCCCACCCCACCCCTGACCTCATGTCACCCCCAGCGACGTGACTGGCCTCTCGGTACCGTCGGTAGTGCCCCCCCCCCCCCCCCTCTGACCTCATGTCACCCCCAGCGGCGTGACTGGCCTCTCGGTACCGTCGGTAGTGCCCCCCCCCCCCCCCCCTGACCTCATGTCACCCCCAGCGGCGTGACTGGCCTCTCGGTACCGTCGGTAGTGCCCCCCCCCCTGACCTCATGTCACCCCCAGCGGCGTGACTGGCCTCTCGGTACCGTCGGTAGTGCCCCCCCCCCCCTGACCTCATGTCACCCCCAGCGGCGTGACTGGCCTCTCGGTACCGTCGGTAGTGCCCCCCCCCCTGACCTCATGTCACCCCCAGCGGCGTGACTGGCCTCTCGGTACCGTCGGTAGCGTCCCCCCCCCCCCCACACACACACACACACACCCCTGACCTCATGTCACCTCCAGCGACGTGACTGGCCTCTCAGTACCGTCGGTAGTGCCCCCCCCCCCCCACACCCCTGACCTCATGTCATCAGCAGCACCGTCGTGTGCAGCAGGTGACAGCTGACGCAATATAAACGACACTTCTCCATTTTGACTATCCTCCGCCGGCCGCTGACAGACCCGTGCGTCAGACGCGATACCACCCACACTGGCAGCAGCTGACTGACATTTCGACTGTGGACTCGCGTCGTGGGCACAGGTAAGACCCCCCCCCCCCCCCCCCCCCCTCCCCTGACCAGACGGCACGTCATCACCTGCAGTGTCAAGTTCGTGCAGGTGCGGGGCGTTTTCAGGAGAGGGAAGTGGTGTTCGAGGACAGGCGACACCTGTGACAGACGTGAAGTCGCGACAGCAGCTTGCCGCCCACGCGTACGCACAAGTTGAGACATTATTCCATTCCGAGTCCGCATCTTCTTTCCTGACCTGTAGAGGCCGGGTCGGAACCAGTGACGTGTTTAACATTGCCCTGATGCCCGCAGCCAGACACGTCACAACTCACCTGCTCGGGCCCCATGCCCGGGTGACGCTTGGCCAGGTGGTTGACTAGCATGCCTCGCCGTTTGAAGCCCAGTTTGCACTTGTGGCACTTGTAGATGAAGCGGTGGTAGTCGGTGGCCGGCACCTGACGGCGACACACCAGTCAGCGGTGGTGGCAGCTCACTCCGGCGCAGAATGCGACAAGCGCACGACGGAGACACGACACAGACACATTGATTGTGATAATCTCGGATTGATATAGGCGGAACACAGACATGTACAGATACAAGGTTGAATCAATGGACTCCACGTCTTATCTTCGTTAAGCGGTCAATCCGTGGGATCTCCATTACGATCAGGGTTAGTTGCATCCCCTTACTTTAGCTGAGATGCAAGTTTACCGCATACATTAGATACGTTCTGGAGTCCAGGCAACTAGCCACCTCGCGACACCGCCCCACGACATATGTCCCACAATATGCCCCCCCCCCCCCCCCCAATATGTCCCCCACAATATGCCCCCACAGAGAGCAAAGCGATCATCGTATCCTGTCAAGGTTAACGCCCACTAGGCAGTAGGCCCGCACGACGGTACCCTCGTACCTTGGGCGGGTGCTACAGTATCCCACGCACCCCCTCGTACCTTGGGCGGGTACTGCAGCGCCTCTGCCTCGGTCTGTTTCTGTTGTCGCGCCGCGCGCTCCTGTGCCGTCTTCCGTTCCAGCGAGTGCAGTCGCTTCACGTGCTCCTTCAGCTTGTCCTTCCGCTTGAACTGCTTCCCGCACTCGGAGCACAGGAACTCACGGTGGTCCGAGTGTCTATCGGGGGAGGGGGGGGGACGGTTAGAGACTTCTGCTGTGAGTGTTGGCGTCTCGGGTGCCATCTGCACCGCAATGACGGTTGGCGCGGCGTTACTGTTCGTACTTCCCCGCCAGATGTCACAGTGTGCAGAGCTTGGCTTATATTTGAGACCTGAAGTAAATGATTGAGCTTTGAGTCGTGATTACTAAGAGCAGCTCACATAGTCACCAATAGAGTAAAGGTGGACATAAGGCTGGCTAACGAATCACCTCATCATCGTCACATCGCCGATGATAACCACATCACAGGAGGTCGACTTAAACCGGAAAGTCACTCCCTCACCCTCACCCTCACTCTCACTCTCACTCTCACTCTCACCCTCACCCTCACCCTCACTCTCACTCTCACTCTCACTCTCACTCTCACTCTCACCCTCACCCTCACCCTCACCCTCACCCTCACCCTCACCCTCACCCTCACCCTCACCCTCACCCTCACCCTCACCCTCACCCTCACCCTCACCCTCACCCTCACCCTCACCCTCACCCTCACCCTCACCCTCACCCTCACCCTCACCATCACCCTATCCCCACATTTCCCCTCAACGGCGCCACCCCGGCATCCCTCGCCAGCCGACCGACTCACTTGAGCATGTGCTGCTTGAGCTTGTCGGGTGAAGGACAATGTTTGTAGCAGAGCGAGCAGACGAACACACGCTCGTTGTGGAACGAGCGGATGTGTTTTCGTATCATCATGTAGCCGTCGAACGACTTGGCGCAATGCGGGCAGACGTACTTCCCGTTCGCGGCGTGCGTCTGGGGGTAAGCCGGGGATACTGGTCAAAGGAAGTCTCTAGAAAGTCGCTAGAAAGCCGCTAGACAGTCGCTAGACAGTCGCTAGACAGTCGCTAGACAGTCGCTAGACAGTCGCTAGACAGTCGCTAGACAGTCGCTAGACAGTCGCTAGACAGGGATGCCAGTCATTAGGTGCTGCTGCGCACGAGACGAAGACACAAAACAAAGCATTAGACATGAACAGGTAGCAGTCGCCTTAGATGCTGATCATGATGATTTGAGTTTAGGGGCGATGATTTAGAGGAGAGATATGATTTAGAGATTGAGATAGGGGCGATGATTTAGATGATTTAGGGGCGCCTCCATTGCTTAGGTTATATGGCGCCATAAGGCAGCCGCCTTAGAGCGAGCATATTTTGCTCACATATTTTGGGGTAAGTTTATTGAGCGTGACTGACGCATCAAACGCCCAAGCAGAAGTAGAGGTACATCAAACTTAACAAAATGCTACACTAGAATGAAAATTGTCCTAGAAGTGGAAGCAGTGTCCCAAAATTCCATTTTTGCTTGGGTGTCAGAGTGGACATTTTTAGCCAAAAAAGACCACAAGAGTGGAAAATGATGTAGACAATGGTACAATATTATTGATTTGTTTTTAATATGAAAAGCAGTATTTTTGTTGAAATCATGTACCTAATTTTAGTAAATATTTAGGTCAGAATCAATATCACAATTCATAATTTGGGAGTGGAAAATTCACTCCTAAAATGGGTAGTTACAGTGGAAAACTATTCAAATTTGGGCGTCATTTCCCACCCAAATCACAAATTTTGAGACACTTGCGTGAAAGTGGAACGGCTTGACACTGATCGGACACAACATGCATCGCCCCGAACGCCGGCGTCGCGTCTGGAAGCGTCGAACCAACACCAGCAGACAAGACTCCCCGACCAGCCTACAGCAGCGACCTGCGCCGCCTGCTGCGCGACCAACTGACCCTGACGTGCTCCCTGAGCGCGGTGATCTGTCCGAACATGGTGCGGCACAGCGGACACTGGTAGCGGCGCGCGGCCGCCGAGTGGATGCGTTGGTGACACTGCAGTGCCGACGTGGTGAGGAAGCGGCGCTCGCACGAGCCGCACGCCACAGGCTTCTCCTCGTTCGGCACGTGCGACTGCTGGTGACGCTGCGGGGAGAAGAAGGGTCAGGGAGAAGAGTCAGGGTTGGAGGGAGACGCTAAGGCGCCAGCGACTGCCTGCGAATCACGGGGATAATAGCTTACATCGTACAATGAATTAGACCAGGTGAAAATACATGTTAACACAAACAAAAATGTAGCGCAACTTTGCCACCTGATAATGGGTAATGATTTTTTTTTTTTTTTGGGGGGGGGGGTGAGCGCACCGACTACTTATGGTCACTTGGCGCCCATAACGAAGTTCATCTCGTCACTATGGTGTATATACTATAGGTATTCCGGTGGCTGAGATGAAGGCAAACAATCGATCTGTCTGAATAGCTGCTGAATCGTCCCCTAAAAGCTGACACAAAGTTAGTGGAGAAGAAGTCTCGCTGAAGAAGCGCGATCGTTCAGCAGCGAGGAGCGGACATACAACCAGCATATGTTTTACGGAGAGTATCGACCCACAGCGGAGACATATTGGCCTGCTGTCATTACACACTAGATAGCCGTGAGTTGCATAGATGTGACCGATGCGTAGCCTACAAAGAATAACTTCCTCCCTCCTAACTTTGCGGGAACTGGAGTGCCAACGCCCAGCCTTGGCTTTATTTTCCGTAGCTTATTCCTGCCTGCTCCATCCCACACCACTCAGGGTAAGAAGTTTGCGTAGTTCTCTAATCTAAGAGTATCTAAGAGTAGGTAATTTGACAAAAGTGCAATTCAACAAACTAATATTTACCTTGAGCCACTCCTCGTGCGTGAAGGCGCGGCCGCAGAGAGTACACTTGAAGGGTCGCGGGTCGTCCACTCCCTCTGCCCCCGCCTCCGCCGCCTCTTCAGGCCCCACCTCTTCAGGCCCCACCTCTTCAGGCCCCACCTCTTCAGGCGCCGCCTCCGTGCCGTGACTGGCCACATGACTTATGAGCTCCTCCTTCGCCAGAAACTCCTGCGGGTGGGTTGCAGGTGGGATGTCAGCTAGTGCGGCTCAGTGTGAACAATGTGCTCGTGAATGAGTGTGTCACGTCACGCCACGTCACGTCACGCCACGTCACGTCACGTCACACCAGAGTGCTTCACGACCCAGAGTGAGTAGTCGAAACGACTCAATATCAAATCCGTCTGGAAGTGAACTTGCAATGCTGATTCACACCGGGCTCAGAGAGCTTGGTTTTCGGCAAATTAGCAAAGATGCAAACGTCGGGTTAGGATCAATCACGGCCTTTCGTTGCGAAACAAATCACATTAAACAAGGCTATAGTCCCAGTATAACATCACCACTCACTATACGTGTCTACCCGAACACCACAAGGCCCCGCTTCCCAACCAGACGGCCGCATTCCCACCGATGCCTTACCCGCTACAGTCTCACGCCATGCACTTTGCTACACCCGGTTTGCTATACAATATCTATTTCCATTTTGTCCATTTTGCAACTAGACTGTTGCAAAATGGACGAAGTTACTCACCCAAAGTTCTACCACTTGGATTCTTGATCCATTGCTCATCCTGATTTCAAAACAGTTTTTGTTTCAGCTCTAGCATCGTTAAAAATCAAAACCCTTATCCTTTTGCCATTGGAAACTGAGTGCCCCTTCCCTCTGTTGTATTATGTTATCCGGGTAGGCCCCCCAAAAAACGCGCCGAGTTTCGAGGCTTACCATTTTGTTTTGGTAATATATATGAAATTGACACTTGGTACGCATACAAAAAAAAAATTATGCGTTAAGAGGAGGTGGATCTCATCCGCGCCAGTATCGGACAGTAGAAGTCGCGTTTGTTGGCGGTGGTCCGGGCTGAAGGTGGTCCGATCGTTCACGCGTGGAAAAAAACGTCAAAAACCCGTTTTTGAAAGGGTTTAGATAATGTCTTATAACATCGAAACTAAATATCCGATTGATATGATTTTTGTTTTGCTTAACCCTATTTCCTGCGGGGGGCAGATTCTGCCCTCCCCTCTCCCCCCCCCCCCCCCCCCCGTGGTTTTTGCATTTGCCGCTTCTAAACCGTTGGGCCTAACGTCCTAAAACTTTGTGACTTTTTCCAAAATTGAATGGCGCGTGTTGTGTCAAAATACTGACAAAATCGGTCCAGCAGAGGCGGGGTTCCAGGATCCTGTTTTGGGGAGGGTGTTACGAATGCGGTTTTGCGGCGCATACTTCCTTCGTGGTTTGCAGTGCAATAAATGTGTCAGAAACAATTTCAATGCAATATGTATCTTAGATACATATTCGGGATTGTACATATTTTGGGACAGAGGCGCACTCAGGATAAAAACAAATGGGAGGCGATACCCACACTCAAACTAGGCCCAACTTCAAATTAGTAAGATGATAAAAGCGTTACGCGCATGGTGCCCCCATGTTTTTTTTCCTGGATCTGCCTATGCGCAATATATTAAATTTAACAAATTACAGCATGTGACGTTCATGTCGTCCCAAACAATCACGAACAGCACATATTTTGTATCAGAAAATCCCCCATTTTACATTCCCTGAATACGCCTATGATTTTTTATTTTGTTTTTTTGTCTTTTGATATATTAAAAACCAGTACATTTGAAGCCCAAAAACGTTTGGGGCATGAAAATCGGTCGAGCCACATAGCCGCAATGACCTTTCAAAAAAACATCCCAAATTTTCGTATTTTTGCCCCCTGGCCCCCCATTTTTGAACAAAACAAAAAATGTCTGGGTCCAAAAAGAGAGATCTTGTCATGACGAATCGAATGGCGTTTTCCCCATCGAAATCGACCGAGCGGTTCTCAAAATCTTTGGGAGGGCAAAATCTACCCCCCCCCCCCCCCCGCCAGGTTAAAGTAATTTTGGCCGCCCGCAGGGAAATAGGGTTAACGCAGAATTATTTGTTTCGTATGCGCACCAAGTGTCAACTTCATGTCTATTACCAAAACAAAATGGCCTCGAAACTCGGTGCGTTTTTGGGGGGCTACCCAGATAACATAATACAACAGAGGGAAGGGCACTCAGTTTACAATGACAAAAAATAAGGGTTTTTATTGTTAACGATGCTAGAGCTAAAACAAAAACTGATTTGAAATCAGGAAGAGCAATGGATCAAGAATCCGAGTGGTAGAACTTTGGGTGAGTAACTTCGTCCAGTTTGCAACAGTCTACTATACACCTTACTACTCTTGGCTCGCTACGCACCTTACTGCACCCGGTTTCCCTACACCTTGCCTCACCCGGTTTCCCTACACACCCTGCAGCTGCACCTGCTTTCCATGCACACCTTGCCGCACTCGGTTCCCCTGCACACCTTGCCGCACTCGGGGCAGTCGAGCGGCTGGTCAGGCGGCAGTCCTCCGAGGATATATTCCTCCTCGTCCTCCTCCCCAGCGGCCAGAGTCGAGTCCTCGAGGTCCTGCGCAGCGTGCGCCAGCGTGTGCAGGTTCAGAGTGGAGGCAGACTCGAAACTCAGAGGACAGTACTGACAAATCCACCTGTACGGAAGGGACACACTTTAGAGAAGGGACACACTTTAGAGAAGGGACACACTTTAGAGAAGGCACATTGATAACGTGGAAAAACAGTAGACGTGAGACAGCTCGAGGTTACATCAATGGCATCTCCCACAGCCCCAGGAAGAGAGCCAGGAAGGAAACCACTTCACACTGACACAGCGAGAATAACACTCTCTCGCTCTCGCTCTCGCTCTCGCTCTCGCTCTCGCTCTCGCTCTCGCTCTCGCTCTCGCTCTCGCTCTCGCTCTCGCTCTCGCTCTCGCTCTCGCTCTCGCTCTCGCTCTCGCTCTCGCTCTCGCTCTCGCTCTCGCTCTCGCTCTCGCTCTCGCTCTCGCTCTCGCTCTCGCTCTCGCTCTCGCTCTCGCTCTCGCTCTCGCTCTCGCTCTCGCTCTCGCTCTCGCTCTCGCTCTCGCTCTCGCTCTCGCTCTCGCTCTCGCTCTCGCTCTCGCTCTCGCTCTCGCTCTCGCTCTCGCTCTCGCTCTCGCTCTCGCTCTCGCTCTCGCTCTCGCTCTCGCTCTCGCTCTCTCTCTCTCTCTCTCTCTCTCTCTCTCTCTCTCTCTCTCTCTCTCTCTCTCTCTCTCTCTCTCTCTCTCTCTCTCTCTCTCTCTCTCTCTCTCTCCGAGAAGTGTTCTCAGAAGTCTCACGCCACCCTCAATTTCCTTCACACTGTTTCACCAATAACAACTACCGGAGATACACCAAACTTCAGAACCTCCAATATACTTCATCCACTCAGTGATTCCCCAGCCTTCCTTAAATTTCACATTGTCAGCTGAGGTTACCCTCATCATCACAATCAAGCTTCTTGTTTGTTGGAGTTTTAGGACAATCAAGTTGATTTGACACAAAGCAGGAGAAAACAAGGGTAAAATGAGACAGGCGTCAAATCATAACCAGGTCTGACCTGTCACTGGAGTGTCGCACGGCCTCGGCGTGTCTGGCGACCTGGCGCTGTGACCTGGCGTGGCGCGAGTGCCGGGTGGCGCGGGCCGGCCGCCGCGGCGGGGCCGGCTCCTCCTCCGCTTCCTCGGCCTCGGGCTGCTCGCAGGTATGCCGCTCCAACGCGGACAGACTGACGAAGCAGCGGCCGCAGCCGTCACAGGTCAGAGGCCAGTCCTGCCGGGGTGAGATATATGTCATGTCACTGACCAGAAGTCACTGATCAGAGGCCAGTCCTGCCGGGGTGAGATATGTCATGTCACTGACCAGAAGTCACTGATCAGAGGCCAGTCCTGCCGGGGTGAGATATATGGCATGTCACTGACCAGAAGTCACAGGTCAGAGGCCAGTCCTGCCGGGGTGAGATATGTCATGTCACTAACCAGAAGTCACTGATCAGAAGTCACTGATCAGAGGCCAGTCCTGCCGGGGTGAGATATATGTCATGTCACTGACCAGAAGTCACTGATCAGAGGCCAGTCCTGCCAGGGTGAGATATATGTCATGGCACTGACCAGAAGTCACAGGTCAGAGGCCAGTCCTGCCAGGGTGAGATATATGTCATGGCACTGACCAGAAGTCACAGGTCAGAGGCCAGTCCTGCCAGGGTGAGATATATGTCATGGCACTGACCAGAAGTCACTGATCAGAGGCCAGTCCTGCCGGGGTGAGATATATGTCATGGCACTGACCAGAAGTCACTGATCAGAGGCCAGTCCTGCCGGGGTGAGATATATGTCATGGCACTGACCAGAAGTCACAGGTCAGAGGCCAGTCCTGCCGGGGTGAGATATATGTCATGTCACTGACCAGAAGTCACTGATCAGAGGCCAGTCCTGCCGGGGTGAGATATATGTCATGTCACTGACCAGAAGTCACTGATCAGAGGCCAGTCCTGCTGGGGTGAGATATATGGCATGTCACTGATCAGAGGCCAGTCCTGCCGGGGTGAGATATATGTCATGTCACTGACCAGAAGTCACAGGTCAGAGGCCAGTCCTGCCGGGGTGAGATATATGTCATGTCACTGACCAGAAGTCACTGATCAGAGGCTAGTCCTGCCGGGGTGAGATATATGTCATGGTACTGACCAGAAGTCACTGTCAGAGGCCAGTCCTGCTGGGGTGAGGCAGAGGTGAGATGTCATGTCACCGACCAGAAGTCACTGATCAGAGGCCAGTCCTGCTGGGGTGAGGCAGAGGTGAGATGCCATGGCACTGACCAGAAGTCACAGGTCAGAGGCCAGTCCTGCTGGGGTGAGATATATGTCATGTCACTGACCAGAAGTCACAGGTCAGAGGCCAGTCCTGCCGGGGTGAGATATATGGCATGTCACTGACCAGAAGTCACAGGTCAGAGGCCAGTCCTGCCGGGGTGAGATATATGTCATGTCACTGACCAGAAGTCACTGATCAGAGGCCAGTCCTGCTGGGGTGAGATATATGTCATGTCACTGACCAGAAGTCACAGGTCAGAGGCCAGTCCTGCCGGGGTGAGATATATGTCATGTCACTGACCAGAAGTCACAGGTCAGAGGCCAGTCCTGCCGGGGTGAGATATATGTCATGGCACTGACCAGAAGTCACTGTCAGAGGCCAGTCCTGCCGGGGTGAGATATATGTCATGGCACTGACCAGAAGTCACTGTCAGAGGCCAGTCCTGCTGGGGTGAGGCAGAGGTGAGATGTCATGTCACCGACCAAAAGTCACTGATCAGAGGCCAGTCCTGCCGGGGTGAGATATATGTCATGGCACTGACCAGAAGTCACTGTCAGAGGCCAGTCCTGCTGGGGTGAGGCAGAGGTGAGATGTCATGTCACCGACCAGAAGTCACTGATTAGAGGCCAGTCCTGCCGGGATGAGATATATGTCATGGCACTGACCAGAAGTCACTGTCAGAGGCCAGTCCTGCTGGGGTGAGGCAGAGGTGAGATGTCATGTCACCGACCAGAAGTCACTGATCAGAGGCCAGTCCTGCTGGGGTGAGGCAGAGGTGAGATGCCATGTCACTGACAAGAAGTCACAGGTCAGAGGCCAGTCCTGCCGGGGTGAGATATATGGCATGTCACTGACCAGAAGTCACAGGTCAGAGGCCAGTCCTGCCGGGGTGAGATATATGGCATGTCACTGACCAGAAGTCACAGGTCAGAGGCCAGTCCTGCCGGGGTGAGATATATGGCATGTCACTGACCAGAAGTCACTGATCAGAGGCCAGTCCCGCCAGGGTGAGATATATGGCATGTCACTGACAAGAAGTCACAGGTCAGAGGCCAGTCCTGCCGGGGTGAGATATATGTCATGTCACTGACCAGAAGTCACAGGTCAGAGGCCAGTCCTGCCGGGGTGAGATATATGGCATGTCACTGACCAGAAGTCACAGGTCAGAGGCCAGTCCTGCCGGGGTGAGATATATGGCATGTCACTGACCAGAAGTCACTGATCAGAGGCCAGTCCTGCCGGGGTGAGATATATGGCATGTCACTGACCAGAAGTCACAGGTCAGAGGCCAGTCCTGCCGGGGTGAGATATATGGCATGTCACTGACCAGAAGTCACTGATCAGAGGCCAGTCCTGCTGGGGTGAGATATATGGCATGTCACTGACCAGAAGTCACTGATCAGAGGCCAGTCCTGCCGGGGTGAGATATATGGCATGTCACTGACCAGAAGTCACAGGTCAGAGGCCAGTCCTGCCGGGGTGAGATATATGGCATGTCACTGACCAGAAGTCACTGATCGGAGGCCAGTCCTGCCGGGGTGAGATATATGGCATGTCACTGACCAGAAGTCACAGGTCAGAGGCCAGTCCTGCCGGGGTGAGATATATGGCATGTCACTGACCAGAAGTCACTGATCAGAGGCCAGTCCTGCCGGGGTGAGATATATGGCATGTCACTGACCAGAAGTCACAGGTCAGAGGCCAGTCCTGCCGGGGTGAGATATATGTCATGGCACTGACCAGAAGTCACTGTCAGAGGCCAGTCCTGCTGGGGTGAGGCAGAGGTGAGATGTCATGTCACTGACCAGAAGTCACTGATCAGAGGCCAGTCCTGCTGGGGTGAGATATATGGCATGTCACCGACCAGAAGTCACTGATCAGAGGCCAGTCAGGCCAGGGTGAGGCAGTGACCAGAGGTCAGGTCAGCGGCCAGTCCTGCTGGGACAGATCAAGAGTTGACAGCAGATCAGCAGCTCAGCAGCATTACAGTTAATCAGCATATAACAACAGTGCAACTCCAATGAAGCCAGAACCCAGCACACCCAGCACACCATTTCCCTCGCTGTACCCAGCGCACCACCGACAAACGGTGCTGAAGCAACTCCTTGGACGACAACTCACTCAGCGCGTCACTGCCACAGCAGGAGTGTCCAGACCCCGCCTACTAACCGGGTCATCTGGGTCCTCCTCTTCCTCTCCCTGGCGGCGGTACTGCTGCTGCGGCTGTGGCTGCGGCGGCGGCGGCGGCGGCGGCGGCGGAGGCGGCGGAGGCGGCCGGACGGACGGGGCGCGCCCTCCTTCATCGTCACCACCGGCGGCGGTACACTGGCCAGAGGTGCCGTCATCGGCACCGCAGTCGCCACGCGACGGGTCGGCAACCCCCTCGGCTGCAGGAGGAGCGACCAGATGGGGATCGCTGGGCCTTACAATTACAGGTTACAATTACAATTACAATTACAGGTTATGCCAGATGAGTGGACACATGGCCGAAGAATGGATGGATTGCGCGATTAGTAATGCCCTTATGAGAAAACTGAGTGTTGAACAAGCAGCTAACGATATAAGCCTATGAAACTAGCTAGCATACGCGTACCTCGCTCCAACAATACAAGCTGCTCACAACACCGGCAAAGTTAAAACTACAAATGTGCTAGTTGCCATTTGCAAACATATCATCATCGTTGTAGAAACAGGCCCTCAGAAAACATTAAAGGCGGCCGCACACTAGGCCATTCGGGCGCAATCTCGCCGCGTTTTTCCGCGGCGGAAAATCGCGGCGACGTCGCTGCTATATCGCCCCGTCAGCCTACGGGCAGTCTCCCTACTCGAAACATTGTATGGTAATTTCTCCACGAAGATATTAGTTAACAACCACGAAACTTGCACATCATAAATTTCATAGCGGCAAGAACAGGCTGTGCACAATTCGTTCCCTGTCTTACATGGATTCGTTACTGTTGACCTGTAACTTATCTCATGTCGCTGGCGTTCGGCGATTACGTCGCAGAAAAGCCGAACATGTTCAGCTTTTTTCGCGGCGAAACGCGACTCGGCCGGGCGAATGAAGTGCGTTCGGAGACGCGATCTGCGTACTTCGGCCGTCGCACTAGCGGAAAATCACGGCAACTTAGCGGGAAATCGCGGCCACGTCGCGGCCGAATGGCCTAGTGTGCCTTAAAGGGACACTCCCACCTTAACATTAGTTTTGAGTTGAGATAGCCATGTTGTTGGATTTGCATCGCAATTAAGTAGGGTAGCAGTTAAAACAACCACATAGGTCTAATAAAAAAGAAATTCGAGCTTGGTCTTGACAATTGTAACGAATAAACCCCATGTGTATTTGAATAGGGGTCTAAAGCCGATGACGTCACCTCTATTTACTAAATGGTGATGATAGTAGACTTGTTTTAGGTTAGACTTGGAGATATTTGCGTGTTTCAAATGGTTTGGTAATTGGTTTGTTTTGTATTCAAAGCGCCAGAATTGTCCGAAATAATTGTACCATAGTTTGGCAGCCTAAAGGATTTCTGTGTAGCTCTCTAGAGCTCAATATGACGTCATCAACCCAAATATTAAAACTTAATTTTTCTATGAAATTGAGCACTGTTTGCGAGAAACAAATGTCATAATCGTGTTCGGCAGCAATTGCTTCCTATTTTGCAGTACAAGCGGTGTACATTTGAAAACTTTTGGGAAGGTGGGAGTGTCCCTTTAACAGATATTGCATCGACACTCGCAAAAGCAGCGTCGATCGGTTACGAACGTCCACATTCACCGCCGTCTCACCCCGGTATCACCTTCCCTGATTGGCCGCTATCACCCGGCACCACCTCCTACTCGCTACCTCTACCACCACCCCTCACACGTACGTCTAACCAGAAGCATGGCGAGACCGCGTCGGGCGGCGTAGGGCAGACTGTAGCCGGCGCGCAGCTCCTCGCGCGGCTCGATCACCCTGCTGCTGGTGAAGAACAGGTGCGAGCCCTGCTGGTTCAGAACCAAGTTCTGCTGCTCCAACGTCTCAGCACGGCGCACGAACCGCATCCAGTTGCTGCAGTCTAAAGTACGGGCAGACGGTCAGGGGGAATCAAGACAAGGGTTGCTCATTATTATAGTAAGGGGCTCACGGATCATAGATGAATTCATTATTGCTCTTTAGAGGCTAACAATCATGCGTCAGGATACGGACTGCAGTCACTAACGCTCAGAACGTGTCGCTT
This sequence comes from Chirona hameri, assembly GCA_036785665.1. NCBI lineage: Eukaryota > Metazoa > Arthropoda > Thecostraca > Balanomorpha > Balanidae > Chirona > Chirona hameri. The sequence goes on from JAXIVJ010004634.1 coordinate 46,798, forward strand.
AATAGTTCCATGCCGTCAGTCATTGAATTTGCTCCCTCGACGAACTGGCCGTTTCGCTCAGTCGAAAACAACCGTAAGTGTGCGCTACAACTAGTCACAAACCCGCTAAACGCCTGCCGTAAAACCTAGAGTCGTCCGGCGTAGCCGCATCTGACCTAGGCAGCAGCACCCCCCCCCCCCCCCTCCAGCTTCCCTGACCTGGGTTGGAGACGTCCACTCTGACCTGTTCACTACTCTCCCCCCCCCCCCCCCTCCCCCACACTTGGCCAGCGTCAGCCCTGAGCCCTGACCTGGGTTGGAGACGCCCACTCTGACCTGTTCACTACTCCCTCCCTCCCCCCCCCCCCCTTCCCCCCACACTTGGCCAGCGTCAGCCCTGAGTCCTGACCTGGGTTGGAGACGTCGACAGTATGCAGCTGCCCTCCGTTGTCGACGCTGAGCACTAGACCGGTGGGGTTGGGCGGGGTCACGCCGCGGTCCCGCTTCACCAGGATGCCCTCCATCGGACCGAACTGGGTCCGCTTCGGGATCGTCTTCTTGGCGGTCACACCGTACACTGACGGGCCATGGGGAAGGGAAGGGCGTCAGTGGACGACGCCACGGTCACCGGTGTCCCCGGCTACATAGCCAGAAGTAGAAGGATCGGCTGAATTAGCTAGTGGTACTTACATGCAACCGTATGAGAATTAGTTACGACAGAAAACTGGGACGAATCTCGACTGTTGTTCTGGGACTTCTGGGTGAACCAACTAAAACGGTTAGGTTGTGCGCATACCATACGTCACAAATATAACAATACCCAATACGCGTGGTACATATTCTGCTTGAAATAGTGAGTGGAACTGGATTAAGTGAACTTATTGTCACAGCGTACAAATCTGCCGACGGCGTGCACGAAAGCAGCGAATACTGTACGGATACCGGTCAACACAGCAGCTGTCTAACATCTCCCGCTAGTGGTCGGGACTCGGGGAGGCTCTGTGCTCACCCGTCTCCCCCTGGTGGTCGGGAGCAGTGGTGACGGCCCTGATGGAGAGGTAGTTGGTCGGCAGGGAGGCCCAGGCCCGGCTCTGTGCTCACCCGTCTCCCCCTGGTGGTCGGGAGCAGTGGTGACGGCCCTGATGGAGAGGTAGTTGGCCGGCAGGGAGGTCCAGGCCCGGCTCTGTGCTCACCCGTCTCCCCTGGTGGTCGGGAGCAGTGGTGACGGCCCTGATGGAGAGGTAGTTGGTCGGCAGGGAGGCCCAGGCCCGGCTCTGTGCTCACCCGTCTCCCCCTGGTGGTCGGGAGCAGTGGTGACGGCCCTGATGGAGAGGTAGTTGGTCGGCAGGGAGGCCCAGGCCCGGCTCTGTGCTCACCCGTCTCCCCATGGTGGTCGGGAGCAGTGGTGACGGCCCTGATGGAGAGGTAGTTGGTCGGCAGGGAGGCCCAGGCCCGGCTCTGTGCTCACCCGTCTCCCCCTGGTGGTCGGGAGCAGTGGTGACGGCCCTGATGGAGAGGTAGTTGGTCGGCAGGGAGGCCCAGGCCCGGCTCTGTGCTCACCCGTCTCCCCCTGGTGGTCGGGAGCAGTGGTGACGGCCCTGATGGAGAGGTAGTTGGTCGGCAGGGAGGTCCAGGCCCGGCTCTGTGCTCACCCGTCTCCTCCTGGTGGTCGGGAGCAGTGGTGACGGCCCTGATGGAGAGGTAGTTGGTCGGCAGGGAGGCCCAGGCCCGGCTCTGTGCTCACCCGTCTCCCCCTGGTGGTCGGGAGCAGTGGTGACGGCCCTGATGGAGAGGTAGTTGGTCGGCAGGGAGGCCCAGGCCCGGCTGTGCTCACCCGTCTCCCCCTGGTGGTCGGGAGCAGTGGTGACGGCCCTGATGGAGAGGTAGTTGGTCGGCAGGGAGGCCCAGGCCCGGCTCTGTGCTCACCCGTCTCCCCCTGGTGGTCGGGGGCAGTGGTGACGGACCTGATGGAGAGGTAGTTGGTCGGCAGGGAGGCCCAGACCCGGCTCTGTGCTCACCTGTCTCCCCCTGGTGGTCGGGGGCAGTGGTGACTGCCCTGATGGAGAGGTAGTTGGTCGGCATGGAGGCCCAGGCCCGGCTCTGTGCTCACCTGTTTCCCCCTGGTGGTCGGGAGCAGTGGTGACGGCCCTGATGGAGAGGTAGTTGGTCGGCAGGGAGGCTTAGGCTCGGCTCTGCGCTCACCTGTCTCCCCCTGGTGGTCGGGGGCAGTGGTGACTGCTCTGATGGAGAGGTAGTTGGTCGGCAGGGAGGCCCAGGCCCGGCTCTGTGCTCACCTGTTTCCCCCTGGTGGTCGGGAGCAGTGGTGACGGCCCTGATGGAGAGGTAGTTGGTCGGCAGGGAGGCCTAGGCTCGGCTCTGCGCTCACCTGTCTCCCCCTGGTGGTCGGGGGCAGTGGTGACTGCTCTGATGGAGAGGTAGTTGGTCGGCAGGGAGGCCCAGGCTCGGCTCTGCATCGGCCGATCACTGATGAGCCGAACCTGGTGGTCAGGACACCTGCCTCGGTAGTAAGCGCAGCACTCATCACACCCTGCCGGGAAATAACGGCCGCGTCAGTCACACCCTGCCGAGAAATAACGGCCGCGTCAGACGTCACTCGTCACACCCTGCCGGGAAATAACGGCCGCGTCAGACGTCACTCGTCACACCCTGCCGGGAAATAACGGCCGCGTCAGTCAGCACTCGTCACACCCTGCCGGAAAATAACGGCCGCGTCAGACGTCACTCGTCACACCCTGCCGGGAAATAACGGCCGCGTCAGACGTCACTCGTCACACCCTGCCGGGAAATAACGGCCGCGTCAGACGTCACTCATCACACCCTGCCGAGAAATAACGGCCGCGTCAGTCACACCCTGCCGAGAAATAACGGCCGCGTCAGACGTCACTCGTCACACCCTGCCGGGAAATAACGGCCGCGTCAGACGTCACTCATCACACCCTGCCGAGAAATAACGGCCGCGTCAGACGTCACTCATCACACCCTGCCGGGAAATAACGGCCGCGTCAGACGTCACTCATCACACCCTGCCGGGAAATAACGGCCGCGTCAGACGTCACTCGTCACACCCTGCCGGGAAATAACGGCCGCGTCAGACGTCACTCATCACACCCTGCCGGGAAATAACGGCCGCGTCAGACGTCACTCGTCACACCCTGCCGGGAAATAACGGCCGCGTCAGACGTCACTCGTCACACCCTGCCGAGAAATAACGGCCGCGTCAGACGTCACTCATCACACCCTGCCGAGAAATAATGGCCGCGTCAGACGTCACTCGTCACACCCTGCCGGGAAATAACGGCCGCGTCAGACGTCACTCGTCACACCCTGCCGGGAAATAACGGCTGCGTCAGACGTCACTCGTCACACCCTGCCGGGAAATAACGGCCGCGTCAGACGTCACTCATCACACCCTGCCGGGAAATAACGGCCGCGTCAGACGTCACTCGTCACACCCTGCCGGGAAATAACGGCCGCGTCAGACGTCACTCGTCACACCCTGCCGAGAAATAACGGCCGCGTCAGACGTCACTCATCACACCCTGCCGAGAAATAATGGCCGCGTCAGACGTCACTCGTCACACCCTGCCGGGAAATAACGGCCGCGTCAGACGTCACTCGTCACACCCTGCCGGGAAATAACGGCCGCGTCAGACGTCACTCGTCACACCCTGCCGGGAAATAATGGCCGCGTCAGACGTCACTCGTCACACCCTGCCGAGAAATAACGGCCGCGTCAGTCAGCACTCGTCACACCCTGCCGAGAAATAACGGCCGCGTCAGACGTCACTCGTCACACCCTGCCGGGAAATAACGGCTGCGTCAGACGTCACTCATCACACCCTGCCGGGAAATAACGGCCGCGTCAGTCAGCACTCGTCACACCCTGCCGAGAAATAACGGCCGCGTCAGACGTCACTCGTCACACCCTGCCGAGAAATAACGGCCGCGTCAGACGTCACTCGTCACACCCTGCCGGGAAATAACGGCCGCGTCAGTCAGCACTCGTCACACCCTGCCGAGAAATAACGGCCGCGTCAGACGTCACTCATCACACCCTGCCGGGAAATAACGGCCGCGTCAGACGTCACTCATCACACCCTGCCGGGAAATAACGGCCGCGTCAGACGTCACTCATCACACCCTGCCGGGAAATAACGGCCGCGTCAGACGTCACTCATCACACCCTGCCGGGAAATAACGGCCGCGTCAGTCACACCCTGCCGGGAAATAACGGCCGCGTCAGACGTCACTCATCACACCCTGCCGGGAAATAACGGCCGCGTCAGTCAGCACTCGTCACACCCTGCCGGGAAATAACGGCCGCGTCAGACGTCACTCGTCACACCCTGCCGGGAAATAACGGCCGCGTCAGACGTCACTCATCACACCCTGCCGGGAAATAACGGCCGCGTCAGTCACACCCTGCCGGGAAATAACGGCCGCGTCAGACGTCACTCATCACACCCTGCCGGGAAATAACGGCCGCGTCAGTCAGCACTCGTCACACCCTGCCGGGAAATAACGGCCGCGTCAGACGTCACTCGTCACACCCTGCCGGGAAATAACGGCCGCGTCAGACGTCACTCATCACACCCTGCCGGGAAATAACGGCCGCGTCAGACGTCACTCATCACACCCTGCCGAGAAATAACGGCCGCGTCAGTCACACCCTGCCGGGAAATAACGGCCGCGTCAGACGTCACTCGTCACACCCTGCCGGGAAACAACGGCCGCGTCAGACGTCACTCGTCAGGGCGGCGGTGGAATCTAGAGCATTTATAGAAAAATAGTGGGGAATTAACAACATTTATAGAAACATGGAAAAATATAAAGTAAAACAGAGGGGAACCGGGAACATGGAGTATTAAATCAACTAAAATCGTGTTTTCAATTACATTCGAGGTCCTGCCTAACGACAGACGCGGGGCAAATCAACACTATGATGACTTTGTATAGGTCTTATATTGGGCTGCAATTACTGAATTTTAAGATGAAGATTCAACAATTACTATTCAATAAGGCAGTATCTCTGGAGTCCACCATTGTCTTCTAAAACAGCCAAACATACAAACGGAATCACAAAGCCCACAGGTCGCGTCAGCCTCCTCCAAATCACGCATCTGCGCGCGTGTCGCGCGTGTCGCGCGTGTCGCGCGTGTCGCGCGTGTCGCGCGTGTCGCGCGTGTCGCGCGTGTCGCGCGTGTCGCGCGTATCGCGCGTGTCACGCGTGTCACGCGGTTACTCACAGAAGTCATTCTGGTGCGCCAGCTGCTGCCGCTCGTAGGCGGGTGGCACCTGCACCAGCAGGTGTGATGCAGAGCCGTCCCGGGCCTCCGCGTCCGCCTCCTCGCCCTCCTCCGCCCCCAGGCCGATGTCGAGGCCGTCAGTCAGGTAGATCACGGGCAGTTGTGAGAGATCTGACGGGCGGATAGCGACCCCGCTGACGCCGCCGTCGTCCCCGTCCTGGCGTGCAATGCCAATCGGATCACCGCCCTCGGCATCTGATGGGGGAAAGGGGGAGGGGAGAGAGATCAGACGGGACAGGGGTAGAAGGCAGCGGCAGGGGCAGAAGGCAGCGGCTAGAAGGCAGTGGTAAGATGCCGAACAGATAGAGCCCAGGATGGTCTCAATCTGTTGCACGCCTGTGATCACGTTTGTCGGACCTCTTGAGCGCCGATGATAGACAAAGATTGAAAACGTGTAACTCATAAGACGTGCATGATACGTGTACTAATACCAAGGCAGGTTAGGCAAATGAGTCTCGCCGCACTCAGTGTCAAGAAGACTCATCCAATAATTAGGAGGCTCGCCACCAGCCTGTGGTAGTCACCACCTTCCTCACCTTCTGTCGCCTCCTGCTGCAGCAGATGCCCCCCAGCCGCCACCTCCATTCCCTCCTCCTCCTCCTCCTCATCCGTCTCCGTCAGCCGATACCTTCCATCCGTCAGTATCACAGCATGTCCATCCACTCCCTCCTCATCAGACTCGATCTCTGAGAGGGCCGCCTCGCGCTCAAACAGCACCTCCTGACCACTGTCCAGCGGCAGGAGGGCCTCGTCGCCGTCACACTCCATCTCCAGGAGACCAGGGTCCTGACCGCCGTCAGCGTCAGCGTCAGGGTCAGAGTCCGGTGGTAGTGGGACCAGCAGGTCAGGCTGGTCGCCGGAGAGTAAGTGTTCGTGAGGTTCGTGTTCATCCTTGACGTGCCTCTGATGTTGGTGATGATGACCCTCATGGTTGTGATGTTGCTGGTGGTGATGGTTGTTACTGATGTCTTCGTGTTGGTCGTGATGGTGGACGTGGTGCTGTTCCTGGTGCTGATGTTGCTGGACGTGCTGGTGCTGCCGCGGAAGTCGCAGCAGCGGCGGCTCCGGTCGGCGGCGGGACTCCACCATACTCTCTGCCCTCTCCCGTCTGAGCGCCTCTCTCTCGGCCGGCGCCAGCAGCGGACCGGCCTCCTCCTGAGCCATGTGAGGCGAACACTCGACCGCCGCCGCTGCCGCCGCGGGCTGGGGCTCCCCATGCTGGACCAGGTGCAGAGGCCGGGCGGACTGCGGGTCGTCCCGTGACCCCAGAGTCAGGTCAGCGGGGTCAGCGGGGTCAGCGGCGGCGTCCCCAGTGTCACCGGGGTCACCGGGGTCACCGGGGTCACCGGGGTCACGGCTGTCGGATGGCAGACCGTCCAGGTAGTCATAGATCACCAGCGTAGAGCCGCCCGTGTCCGGCTGCAGGGCAGAAACAGAGGGAGATGGGTCAGCCGAAGATTCTGCTTCAAAGCCTGGCTTTGGAGAAATATGTTTACTTCCAAGTCTAAACTACAAAGCAACACAGCGATGAATATACCTTGGTGGCCGCCAGCGTGTGGCAGGTATTAAACCAGTGCAACCAGTAAACCAGTACAATACAATACAATGGCAGGTATTACACCAGTACAATAACAGTAAACCAGTACAATACAATACAATGACAGGTATTAAACCAGTACAAACCAGAAACAGTCACACTTGTGGACACCCGCACCAGACAACTGAACATGGCAGGTATTAAACCAGTACAATAAAAAGCACCAGACAACTGAACATGGCAGGTATTAAACCAGTACAATAACAGTCACACTTGGTGACACCCACACCAGACAACTGAACATGGCAGGTATTAAACCAGTAAAATAACAGTCACACTTGTTGACACCCGCACCAGACAACTGAACATGGCAGGTATTAAACCAGTACAATAACAGTCACACTTGTTGACACCCGCACCAGACAACTGAACATGGCAGATATTAAACCAGTACAATAACAGTCACACTTGTTGACACCCGCACCAGACAACTGAACATGGCAGATATTAAACCAGTACAATAACAGTCACACTTGTTGACACCCGCACCAGACAACTGAACATGGCAGGTATTAAACCAGTACAATAACAGTCACACTTGGTGACACCCACACCAGACAACTGAACATGGCAGGTATTAAACCAGTAAAATAACAGTCACACTTGTTGACACCCGCACCAGACAACTGAACATGGCAGGTATTAAACCAGTACAATAACAGTCACACTTGTTGACACCCGCACCAGACAACTGAACATGGCAGATATTAAACCAGTACAATAACAGTCACACTTGTTGACACCCGCACCAGACAACTGAACATGGCAGATATTAAACCAGTACAATAACAGTCACACTTGTTGACACCCGCACCAGACAACTGAACATGGCAGGTACTAAACCAGTACAATAACAGTCACACTTGTTGACACCCGCACCAGACAACTGAACATGGCAGGTATTAAACCAGTACAATAACAGTCACACTTGTTGACACCCGCACCAGACAACTGAACATGGCAGGTACTAAACCAGTACAATAACAGTCACACTTGTTGACACCCGCACCAGACAACTGAACATGGCAGGTACTAAACCAGTACAATAACAGTCACACTTGTTGACACCCGCACCAGACAACTGAACATGGCAGGTATTAAACCAGTACAATAACAGTCACACTTGTTGACACCCGCACCAGACAACTGAACATGGCAGATATTAAACCAGTACAATAACAGTCACACTTGTTGACACCCACACTAGACAACTGAACATGGCAGGTATTAAACCAGTACAATAACAGTCACACTTGTTGACACCCGCACCAGACAACTGAACATGGCAGGTATTAAACCAGTACAAACCAGTAACAGTCACACTTGTTGACACCCGCACCAGACAACTGAACATGGCAGATATTAAACCAGTACAATAACAGTCACACTTGTTGACACCCGCACCAGACAACTGAACATGGCAGGTATTAAACCAGTACAATAACAGTCACACTTGTTGACACCCGCACCAGACAACTGAACATGGCAGGTATTAAACCAGTACAATAACAGTCACACTTGTTGACACCCGCACCAGACAACTGAACATGGCAGATATTAAACCAGTACAATAACAGTCACACTTGTTGACACCCGCACCAGACAACTGAACATGGCAGGTATTAAACCAGTACAATAACAGTCACACTTGTTGACACCCACACCAGACAACTGAACATGGCAGGTATTAAACCAGTACAATAACAGTCACACTTGTTGACACCTGCACCAGACAACTGAACATGGCAGATATTAAACCAGTACAATAACAGTCACACTTGTTGACACCCGCACCAGACAACTGAACATGGCAGGTATTAAACCAGTACAATAACAGTCACACTTGGTGACACCCACACCAGACAACTGAACATGGCAGGTATTAAACCAGTACAAACCAGTAACAGTCACACTTGGTGACACCCGCACCAGACAACTGAACATGGCAGGTATTAAACCAGTACAATAACAGTCACACTTGTTGACACCCGCACCAGACAACTGAACATGGCAGGTATTAAACCAGTACAATAACAGTCACACTTGGTGACACCCGCACCAGACAACTGAACATGGCAGGTATTAAACCAGTACAATAACAGTCACACTTGTTGACACCCGCACCAGACAACTGAACATGGCAGGTACTAAACCAGTACAATAACAGTCACACTTGTTGACACCCGCACCAGACAACTGAACATGGCAGGTATTAAACCAGTACAAACCAGTAACAGTCACACTTGTTGACACCCGCACCAGACAACTGAACATGGCAGGTATTAAACCAGTACAATAACAGTCACACTTGTTGACACCCGCACCAGACAACTGAACATGGCAGGTATTAAACCAGTACAATAACAGTCACACTTGGTGACACCCGCACCAGACAACTGAACATGGCAGGTATTACACCAGTACAATAAGTCACACTTGTTGATACCCGCACCAGACAACTGAACATGGCAGGTATTAAACCAGTACAATAACAGTCACACTTGTTGACACCCGCACCAGACAACTGAACATGGCAGGTATTACACCAGTACAATAACAGTCACACTTGTTGACACCCGCACCAGACAACTGAACATGGCAGGTATTAAACCAGTACAATAACAGTCACACTTGTTGACACCCGCACCAGACAACTGAACATGGCAGGTATTAAACCAGTACAATAACAGTCACACTTGGTGACACCCACACCAGACAACTGAACATGGCAGGTGCCGGGAATTTAGTTGTCTGGAAAAGGACGGCGATATAAAGGATAGGTACACGTGTATAAATGGAGCGTCAAGCGCTTTATTAAAAGCCACAGGCCAACTGCCCATACAAATCCCTGCGTTTCCCTCGCAGCCCCGCCAGCCTGTCCCGCTCCTCAATAGAAACCCAACACCCCATTCCGACACGGCATTCTCCAGCTCCTGCAGCTCACCGGCCTAGCGCCTGCCCTCCTGATCTGGCGTCTTCCCCCTCACCTCGTATCTGTCGTGAACGGTGGCCATGATGACAGAATCTGCCACCAGGTGTCCGGACTGCGCCGGGTGCAGCTGCAGGTGTGACTGGCCACTGCTCGACGGTCCCTGCTCCGGCTCCCGGCGGCCGGGGTCGGCCGAGTGGTCCGCAGCACTGGACGGACCGGGCTCGGGGCCAGGGCCCGGGTCGGAGGGGTCGGCCGAGTCGGGAGGGTCGGCTCGCTCGTCCGAGGGCTCGGGCGGGTCCGGCGCAGCGGTGCTAGCGAGGTTCAGTCGGCCGCCAGACCGGCTGCTGATGCCCTCGTCCGGCTCATCCTCCGACTGATAGATAGATACACATAACACGCCGGGTGTCATACAGCGGCACAGCGCGTCGATAGTGATATCAGGTCGGGCACGTCAGATAACGGCTGTCATACGGCGGTCCGCGGCACTATAACGCGCGTCTGACGTCACATGACACAAGGCACTATGTGACGTCACAGACCGGACTCAAGGACCGACAGAGTCATACAGAGGCAACGCAGGGCAATGTGGAACTAACCGCCAATCAGTAGCCATTAAGCCTTGGTCGAGCCACACAGCCACTATCTGCTGGCCTATGTCATCACTCATCACTCATCACTCATTATCAATCATCACTCATCACTCATCATCACTCATCACTCATCATCACTCATCATCACTCATCATCACTCATCATCACTCATCATCACTCATCATCACTCATCATCACTCATCATCACTCATCATCACTCATCATCACTCATCATCACTCATCATCACTCATCATCACTCATCATCACTCATCATCACTCATCATCACTCATCATCACTCATCATCACTCATCATCACTCATCATCACTCATCATCACTCATCATCACTCATCACTCATCATCACTCATCATCACTCATCGCTCATCATCACTCATCATCACTCATCACTCATCACTCATCACTCATCATCACTCATCACTCATCACTCATCACTCATCACTCATCACTCATCACTCATCACTCATCACTCATCGCTCACCACTCATCACTCATCGCTCATCACTCATCACTCATCACTCATCACTCATCACTCATCACTCATCGCTCATCGCTCATCGCTCATCGCTCATCGCTCATCGCTCATCACTCATCACTCATCACTCATCACTCATCACTCATCACTCATCACTCATCACTCATCACTCATCACTCATCGCTCATCACTCATCGCTCATCACTCATCACTCATCACTATCCCAAGTCGAAGCAGAGCCGACTGCCCAACAAAGGCTTTGAAAGAACACCACAGCCGAACTAACGCAGAGATCACCATCACCACCACAGCATCTTACCACGCCTTCCCAACTGTCCACTCCTCACCTCTCACCCATCCAGAAGACCCTGTTCCCACCCCTGACCCGTCCAAGTCATCTGTCTGCCCTGCCCCCCTGCTGACCTCGGAGCCGTCCAGGTGCCCGCCGCTCGCTGATTCTGGATCGTCCACTGTGGAGTCGATCATGGCCGACATTCCCGGCGTGGGCGGCGGCGCGTCGGATTGCACAGAGGCGGGGCCGTCCAGCGGCCCGGTGGAGGAGGAGACCAGGTAGCTGTCTGCCACCGAGGAGCGCAGCAGCACGCCGCCCGGGTCCGCCTGACGACAAACATGGAGGGAATGAGGGTGAGCACAGCGCAGCAGGGACACTGTCCGGCCGGTCCGCCTGACGACAAACATGGAGGGAAGGAGGGTGGGCACAGCGCAGCAGGGACTGACTGTCCGGCCGGTCCGCCTGACGACAAACATGGAGGGAAGGAGAGTGAGCACAGCGCAGCAGGGATACTGTCCGGGTCCGCCTGACGACAAACATGGAGGGAAGGAAGGTGAGCACAGCGCAGCAGGGACTGACTGTCCGGCCGGTTCGCCTGACGACAAACATGGAGGGAAGGAGGGTGAGCACAGCGCAGCAGAGGCTGACTGTCCGGCCGGTCCGCCTGACGACAAACATGGAGGGAAGGAGGGTGAGCACAGCGCAGCAGGGACTGACTGTCCGGCCGGTCCGCCTGACGACAAACATGGAGGGAAGGAGGGTGAGCACAGCGCAGCAGGGACTGACTGTCCGGCCGGTCCGCCTGACGACAAACACGGAGGGAAGGAGGTTGAGCACAGCGCAGCACAGACACTGTCCGGCCGGTCCACCTGACGACAAACACGGAGGGAAGGAGGGTGAGCACAGCGCAGCAGGGACTGACTGTCCGGCCGGTCCGCCTGACGACAAACATGGAGGGAAGGAGGGTGAGCACAGCGCAGCAGGGACTGACTGTCCGGCCGGTCCGCCTGACGACAAACATGGAGGGAAGGAGGGTGAGCACAGCGCAGCAGGGACTGACTGTCCGGGTCCGCCTGACGACAAACATGGAGGGAAGGAGGGTGAGCACAGCGCAGCAGGGGCTGACTGTCCGGCCGGTCCGCCTGGCGACAAACATGGAGGGAAGGAGGGTGAGCACAGCGCAGCAGGGACTGACTGTCCGGCCGGTCCGCCTGACGACAAACATGGAGGGAAGGAGGGTGAGCACAGCGCAGCAGGGACTGACTGTCCGGGTCCGCCTGACGACAAACATGGAGGGAAGGAGGGTGAGCACAGCGCAGCAGGGGCTGACTGTCCGGCCGGTCCGCCTGGCGACACATATAGAGGGGGAGAGGACGTGTTAGTGCAGCGAAGCAGGACTCTGTCCGAATCCGCCTGGCCACACATAGGTAAACAGAGAGGCGAGGAGTGTCAGTGCAATAATCGTAACAGGCGGTCAGGTCACTTCGGTGTTTACTTGAAAGGAATAGGGAGATGAATGAAAGGAGCAAAGCTAGCTAGTTGCACAGGGAATCTCTCAAAACAGACCTGCATATCACCCGCCAAACAAAACTGAAGAAAAATCGGCCAGAATGACGAAAAGCTAACTTCAAAGAATGTGTAGCAACAATAATTAAGGTGAATGAGATGAGTTTTACACTAGATTTTCAGTACCATGCAATATGTCAACAGGTCATAATCACCAATATTCAGGTTCAACCACTGTGTTGTAGCATTCACTGTTGTAGTTATTACCAGAAACGAAACAGATATGGTCCTGACCTGGTACACAGGCTGTGCCATGGGGTCCTGTACCCCGGACAGTACTGACCTGGTACACAGGCTGTGCCATGGGGTCCTGTACCCCAGACGGTCCTGGCAGGGGGCTGAGTGGCATGACCTGCAGGTGGGGCGGACACAGCAGGTCGCTGCCGGAGGGCGAGGCGTCACCGCTGCCGCCGCCGCCGGTCCGACCGCCGCTCAACATCGGCCACGTCCTGCAATAATCAAAACGACAATCAACGCCAAAACGTCCGGTCACTCACCAAAAACGATACTTGCGAGAAAAAAATACGACCACATAGGTAATTGTCACAGACAGAATCATTAGTTGCCTCCTTGTCCCTATAAGTTAAGCAAGAACACCTCGCCACTGTCACGCTGCCTATTGCCTGCCCTCCCCGGCGGCGCCTGTCTCGGAATCTGGGTGAGCGTTCTCCAGGTACTGAGTACTTCAGCAGCCCTGGTGCCCGACCGCCCGGTGCGCGGTGACCTGCTCCCTGCCCTCCTCCGGCGGCGCCTGTCTCGGAATCTGGGTGAGCGTTCTCCAGGTACTGAGTACTTCAGCAGCCCTGGTGCCCGACCGCCCGGTGCGCGGTGACCTGTTCCCTGCCCTCCCCCGGCGGCGCCTGTCTCGGAGTCTGGGTGAGCGTTCTCCAGGTACTGAGTACTTCAGCAGCCCTGGTGCCCGACCGCCCGGTGCGGTGACCTGTTCCCTGCCCTCCCCCGGCGGCGCCTGTCTCGGAGTCTGGGTGAGCGTTCTCCAGGTACTGGGTACTTCAGCAGCCCTGGTGCCCGACCGCCCGGTGCGCGGTGACCTGCTCCCTGCCCTCCTCCGGCGGCGCCTGTCCCGGAATCTGGGTGAGCGTTCGCTGGCTACTGTATTCTTCAGCACCCAGCAGGACTAGGTACCCAGTGAGTGCTGATGACCTGCCGGCCTGACCTGTGCGGCTCGGCCTCTGACCCGGCGCCGGCCGGGGACGGGCAGCCGTATCCTCTGGACGGAGAGTACACTGCCGAGGAGGACGGCCGCGGCGACATCAGGCGGTAGTCGGCGCCGTCAGAGCTGACCTCGTCCTCCGCCGCATCACCGTCGGCCTATGCAGACAGCAAACATGCAGTGACAGGGGAGGGGAGTGTCAGATGAGTGCAAGGGGCACTAGTATATCGACAAGTCCAAGGAATGGACTTGTTAACAATGGATTAAAGTTTATGGATTAAATCGCAGAGCTGCGCAAAACAATAAATGATGAAGTCTTAGCAAGGTACCATGGCACATTACAAATTTCAACAATGTAAAATTTAAAACATGATTTCTCCAGCATAATAGCCAGGTTGACCACTTAATTATAGATAAAAAGAATATGTTTGATTTGTTAATGTTTGTTTAATCGACCTTCTCCTTGAATGTACCAAAGTAAGAAATTAAACTTTGTTTTACATTTGCATTCGGGCACAGCCCTTCATCAGATGTATTGCAATCAAAAAAACTGTTCGCACTTTTTTTTGTATTGCAATATATCTGATGAAGCGCTGTGCATGAATGCAAATGTAAAACAAAGTTTCATTTCTTACTTTGGTACATTCAAGGAGAAGGTCGATTAAACAAACATTAACAAATATATTCATGCTCCTTGCACAAGCACTACGAGAAAGAATATGTTTGATGCAACATGAATTGGATAACTTGACAAACCAGCCAGCCAGCTGTCTTCATACCCGTGATGTGCTGGGCTGCGGCTCCCACTGGTCCTGTGCATCTCCGCTGCTGCCAGCAGCACCACGATCTGCATCATAGCCCCCGGCACCCCCTCCGCCGGGCTGCCGGCCTCGCCTCATCGCCTGGAACATGAGACATTTTGCAACTTAAAACAGATACTGATTTATCCATACTCCTGAAACAGCAGACACTATGGAAGTTAACCTGGGACTTGAGTACCATATTACCAGATACAGGAAACAATCTGGGACTTAATCGGTAATCCAGAGACTGGTTTACAGTGCCTGAAACAAGACACCATGTGAATTATAAAAAAGACACTCTGGGACTTATAGAGCCTGGAAAACTGCATTTTTGATGCCTCATGTCCCATCTCAGAAAGCCCTAACCCAGCCCTGTCTCAGTCCTATCTCAGAAACAATCTCCATCACATCAAGATGATCAACAAGCTGTTCCTCTTCAGCAACAGAATATAGTCTTAAAGCTGTCACTGGAAGCCCGACTGGCAAAAATACACGCTTTCACCAACATGTCCAGCGTAATTCGGCGATTGCGCCGAAAATTTCGGCGCACGTTCAGCGTAATTCGGATATTGCGCCGAAAAATTCGGCGCACGTCCAGCGTAATTTCATCTAGCAAAAGTTCGGCGCACAAACCCCCGAGATTTCGGTCCATCCTTCAAGGCCGCACGACTGGGTCCACTGTCCACTGGTCCACGACTGGGCTGCTCCTGCCAGGAGCCTCGCCACTGACTTCACAATTCAGTCCGGGACACTAAGGTTAAATTTTATATTTTCAGAAAATTCCATTTTTGGAAGGTGCGTTCCCATACATACAAGTAATTTCCAAAAATGTCCTAAAAGGCGGAAAATCGGGGGAGCTGGCGAACAGGTGGCCGCCACCATCGCTGAGCACCTGCCAGCCGTGGACAAACGGTACTGGGTGGGGTCAGCGGCGACGGCCAGTACCAAAGCAAAGGGTTCACAACTGCCGTTCTGTGCGAAGGGGTGGAGCAGCCAGAGTGGTACTCTGTGCTCTGGGACGGCGCTCACTGGATGGACCTTGCCATGAAAAACAGGGGCGGATCAAGCCGTGGGTTTTAGGGGGGGGCAAATCCAGTGGCGTATTTCCAAAAAGTTGTTTAGTGGGGGGGGGGGGGGGTGCAGGGGCGTGGCCGATTTTTTTGTTTGTGTGGGGGTCGGCTAATATGACGGGGGAAAATGTACCCCCATTTTTATGCGTGTGCGTTTGCAGCATTTTCAATGTGGTTTCCATGTTATAGTAGGTAGGTACATGTTATTTAGCGCCACGATATTTTACGGGTTTGCCTGATAAACCCCAGAAATATGGGCCTTGTAGAGGATAAAAAGCTAAAATGTTATTCATTCAATTCACCGTTACAACGAACCGAAGGCTTCGTCATGACGATGGCCACCGATGTGACGCCGCGAAGCGACGTGCACATTTTAATTTTAGGTCGTGGAAAACGAAATTTCAATATTGGAACCAGACTGTGAGAGAGGAGCCAAGCCTCGGGTAACCCGTATTCCTGGTTGCACATCTCGGTATGATGACAAACATTGAAAAATATTGAAATTTTACGGGTTTGCCTGACAACACTCAGAAATATGGGCCTTGTAGATGCAGAGGATAAGAAGCTAAAATGCACTCATTCAATTCACCGTTACAACGAACCAAAGACGATGACGATGGCTTCCGTTAATACGATGGCCACCGATGTGACGCCGCGAAGCGGCGTGAAAATTTAGATTTTAGGTCGTGAAAAACGCAATTTTAATATTGGAACCAGACCGTGAGTGGAGCCAAACCTCAGGTAACCCTTATTCCTGGTTGCATATCTCGGTATGATGAAAACTATTGAAATTAAGGTAGTTTTTCATATACATATTCCTCGGATAGTAAATTACGATGACCGGTGGCAGTCAGCGCTCAATAGTACATAAGATAATAACTGTATACATTACATATGTACTGAACTGCAACAAACCTGGTAACAGTGCAAACGGTTTAAAAGCAGCAAGAGGCAGAACGACTTTTCTGCGCATAAATGGTCCCTGTGGATCTTGAGGAGGCTGGGGCGAGATGGCTTGGGGAGATGTTCCTGGCCTGGCCTGGTCCCACTATTAGGCTCTTCGGTCCAGCAAGTTGGGCACCGCTGGAGCAGCTTCCGGGAGCCGATGTCTGTGTCTTCGCGTTTGCGTCACTTTTTTTCGGAGCTCGGCTGACTAGCTAAACATGTAGCCCGCTTGAAAGTTAATATTGTATGAAGGGAGTGGGCCCTGGGGCTAGCAATTAGGTACAGCTAAGGAGAGCCTCTGCCAGACAATGTTTTTTTCTCCCCATTTTCCAAATTTTTAGAAGCAATTGCGAATTTTGTATCATACCGCGAAGCGGCACAATATTTTCAGGTTTTTCAATGTGGATAGCTGGATTTTGACTGCTGCAAAGGCAATGTTTACAACTGTACGTCCAACTGTGGGGGGGGGGCAAATCATAGTTTCAGGACCTTTGGGGGGGGGGGGGCATGCCCGACTGGAAAAAATACACGCTTTCACCAACATGTCCAGCGTAATTCGGCGATTGCGCCGAAAATTTCGGCGCACGTCCAGCGTAATTTCATATAGCAAAAGTTCGGCGCACAGACCCCCCCCCCCCCCCCCCCCCCAAGATTCCAGTTCCATCCTTCAAGGCCACACAACTGGGTCCACTGTCCACTGGTCCACGACTGGGCTGCTCCTGCCAGGAGCCTCACCACTGACTTCACAATTCAGTCGGGGACACTATGGTTCAATTTTATATTTTCGGAAACTTCCATTTTTGGCAAGTGCGTTCCCATTTATAGAAGTAATTTCAAAAAAACAAACACATAAAAGGCGGAAAGTCGGGGGAGCTGGCGAACAGGTGGCCTCCACCATCGCTGAGCACCTGTCAGCCGTGGACAAACGGTACTGGGTGGGGTCAGCGGCGACGACCAGTACCAAAGCAAAGGGTTCACAACTGCCGTTCTGTGCGAAGGGGTGGAGTAGCCAGAGTGGTACTCTGTGCTCTGGGACGGCGCTCACTGGATGGACCTTGCCATGAAAGACTGGGGCGGATCTAGCCGTGGGTTTTAGGGGGGGGGGGGGCAAATCCAGTGGCGTATTTCTAAAAAGTTGTTGAATGGGGGGGGGGCGGACAGGGGCGTGGCCAAATTTTTGTGTGTGGGGGTCGGCTAATATGACGGGGGAAAATGTACCCCCATTTTTATGCGTGTGCGTTTGCAACATTTTTAATGTGGTTTCCATGTTATAGTAGGTAGGTACATGTTATTTAGCGCCACAAAATTTTACGGGTCTGCCTGATAAACCCCAGAAATATGGGCCTTGTAGAGGATAAAAAGCTCAAATGTTATTCATTCAATTCACCGTTACAACGAACCGAAGGCTTCGTCATGACGATGGCCACCGATGTGGCGCCGCGAAGCTACGTGCACATTTTAATTTTTGGTCGTGGAAAACGAAATTTTAATATTGGAACCAGTCCGTGAGAGGAGCCAAGCCTCAGGTAACCTGTATTCCTGGTTGCACATCTTGGTATGATGACAAACATTGAGAAATATTGAAATTTTACGGGTTTGCCTGATAAAACTCAGAGATATGGGCCTTGTTAGACGTAGAGGAGGAGACGTAGAGGATAAGAAGCTAAAATGCTACTCATTCAATTCACCGTTACAACGAACCAAAGACGATGACGATGGCTTCGTTATGACGATGGCCACCAATGTGACGCTGCGGCGGCGTGCAAATGTAAATTTTAGGTCGTGAAAAACGCAATTTTAATATTGGAACCAGACCGTGAGTGGAGCCAAACCTCAGGTAACCCCTATTCCTGGTTGCACATCTCGGTATGATGAAAAATAATGAAATTAAGGTAGTTTTTCATATACATATTCCTCGGATAGTAAATCACGATGACCGATGGTAGTCAGCACTCAATAGTACATATGATAATAACTGTATACATTACATATGTACTGAACTGCAACAAACAACTGGTAAAAGTGCAAACGGTTTAAAAGCAGCAAGAGCCAGAACGACTTTTCCATGCATACATGGTCCCTGTCGACCTTGAGGAGGCTGGGGCGAGATGGCTTGGGGAGATGTTCCTGGCCTGGTCCCACTATTAGGCTCCTCAGTCCAGCAAGTTGGGCACCGCTGGAGCAGCTTCCGGGAGCCGATGTCCGCGTCTTTGCGTTCGCGTCGCTTTTTTTCCAGAACTCAGCAGACTAGCTAAACATGTAGGCCGCTTGAAAGTTAATATTGTATGAAATGAAGGGAGTGGGCCCTGGGGCTAGCAATTAGGTACTGCTAAGGAGAGCCTCTGCCAGACACTTAGTTCATTCATTTTCCCATTTTTCAAATTTTTATAAGCAATTGCGAATTTTGTATCATGCCGCGAAGCGGCACGATATTTTCAGGTTTTTCAAAGTGGATAGCTTGATTTTGACTGCTGCAAAGGCAATGTTTACAACTGTACATCCGACCGTTGGGGGGGAAACATAGTTTCAGGACCTTTCGGGGCATGGCCCCTTGCCCCCCCTGGATTCGCCCCCAATGCTTTGCACTGAAAGACGGCAACACCCTGATGCCGAGGCTGATGCGGCGCTGCAAGGCCTTCCACACACTGACTTCACATTTCTATGTGTTAACAGGTGTTGTGCATGCGGTATAGCACCCGATAAATTTTGGCGCAACAGCCATTTCACCGAAATTTCGGCGCAACGGCTCCGCTGAGGCGACCAGCGTAGTGAGTGTATTTTTTCCAGTCGGGGGCATGGCCTGATGCTTTGCACTGAAAGACGGTGACACCCTGATGCCGAGGCTGACACGGCGCTGTGAGGCCTTCCACACTTTGACTTCACATTTGTATGTGTTAACAGGTGTTGTGCATGCGGTGTAGCACCCAATAAATTTTGGTGAAACAGCCATTGCGCCGAAATTTCGTCAAAACGGCTCTGCTGAGGCGTCCAGCGTAGAAAGTGTATTTTTTCCAGTCGGGACTAGAAGCATTCAATCTCTCTCAGCATCCCTGACTGTGTAGTTACTGTCATCATCCAGACATTCCAAATCAAAGGGCAAATAAGGGCCTCAAGTACACCATAAACTGGGGAGGTGAATTACTGAAATATTACCCAATAATTGGCATGATCTCAAGCTTTTAAAACAATGTTACACTGATGGTTCTTTCAAAACTTGAAAATCGATTCCTAATTCAGATCAGACAAGTCAAATATTCAGTCCATGAAACTGAGCTTCAGAAATTAGGCCCTTTCACTTATATAAACAGTAATAAATGAATATATTTATAATAATTTCCTTGGAAGTGAGCGACTTACCACAATATATCCACCCCGGTAACTTATATCAATAGTCAATCAATTTATATCTGTCTCCGCAGATAAAACTTCCAAAAACAAAAGCCATTGGCAAGCCCCGAAGGGTGAATATGTGAATCGTATGGTACTATCAACTGGAGTTGTTGCAATAGTTCGCAGCCAGGGACCACTAGTGAGCAAGGATGTAATGACGTCGCAAGCAAATGATACCAGTTAAATATTTAACGCTAAAGGTGTATTTATTTATTTATTTATAAATAAATAAATACTGAGCAGCACAATTTGTTTGTGAAGTCATAACACCCTGGCTCACTAGCGGTCCCTGGCGGCCAACTGCTGCAACAATTCCAGTTGATAGACTTGGCGAGCATCAAGGCCGTACAAGCAAGGCCCAGGGGTGTACTCCGCTCCTTCAGCATTGGGAAAAGGTGTGACAACCGCGAGCAACTTCCAGCATCTTGGTCGTGTTTATCAGACCTGCTCATAAGCTATATTTGGCTATCAGCTAGTATTAACCAATCAGTCTTGAGCAAGCTCGACGGTGATTAGTCAGGTTGTGATGACGTTAAGCCGGGGGGAATCATTTGTTTGCATTTCAACGGGTTCGCCATATTGGTTCGCTGGCAATGTACGGGCGTGTGTGCGTATGCATTTTATGCATTTACTTAGTTTTATGAAGCGTAAGACAATATTTAAAGGTGTATGTGAAAGTTGAAATAATAATTGTATCGGTCGACATAGCAGTATTTTCCCAGAATACCTCATAAGCTTAAAATTTACACCCAAATATGTGCGTTCTTTGCTGAGGACATCTGCGAAAATTGTCGACATAAGAGGCTGTAGGAGTAGGTTAGCTATATTTTGGTATTTTGCAAGGACGTAAACCCGAAGATTGTGTCACCTTATATAAACAGACTAGAAAATCCATACCAATGTGACTGATATCGGTATTACTTAGGTTTTGAGACACCATGCTGAGTAGTACCAGTGGCGGCGGATCGTATTTTCGGACGGAGGGGCAATGAAACCCAGGGAGCCCCCTAGGCAAAAGGGCCCCCTCCCACGGCCAAAGCCCCCCCCCCCCCCAAAAAAAAAAAAAATGCCGCGAAATAGTATCTCCTCGGATTTAGGCCACTATATTTTGCAGGGCCTCTAAATGGTCGCAAAAAAACGTCGGACAGGCCCATGTTGAAGTCTCAGGTCTTCAGAGGGGCCCCTCATGGCCTACCGAGGGTCCCCCTTAGCTGCCGACTGAGGGCCTTCTGTCGGCCTTAGAAGGCCTCTCAGGCTGGCTGGGGTACATCGAGGCCCTGCAGGGCCCCGAAACAATTGCCCATGGACAATTGTTTCTGTCAAAAGGAAAAATCGAACCAACTTCTTGGAGGGTCCCTCTTACAAATGTATGGGGGAGGCAAAATCATATGTTTGTCCCCTCCCCCCCCCCCCCCCCCCTCCACCAACTTCTTGAGTGGGCGGGTAGCTTCCCAATCTGCCCCCATCCCCCCCCCCCCCCCCCCACACACACACCTTATCCGACGCCACTGAGTAGTACCTAATGTTACTGGACCTGTTCTGTGGACCTATGGCTTGCACTAATGAACACAAATTGCCAAGTGTCTATAGTAATGACTATACAATCAATGATAATAATGTGACTTATGAGTTACAGGACATAGATGCGTAAGCCTTTTTGCGCCGTCGGGGGTGCAGCAACGACTGGACATGCCAAAAAGTTGATCAAGATCACGATTCAGATCCTATACCATTTCAGAAATTTCCCAAAGATTCAGCTATCATAAAAGTCTAGGGGCGCTAGGGAGTCCCAAGTCCCCCCCCCCCCCCCCCTGAGCCCGGGCCCGGGTCGCGCCGGCCAAGCGCGCGTAGGACGCAACTTTTTGTATGTGACCGAAATCTTGGATCCGCGCCCCCCCGACCGAAATCTGGGATCCGCGCCTGTACTATATGTCACGAGAAGGAATAACAATGTCAAATAAATACAATATATTTGATGAGGCTTTATGTCTCCCAAGGCAATTCATTGCGATACATTTACATTTTCCACGCCGGGTAATGGCATCAAAGATACACTTATCGTCGTTTCGAGTGGCGGTCGGCCGGGGCGGCCGTACCTAATAGAGGTGCCACTTTTCTACCCGCTTACCCACGAGACGTGGGTAGTCATTTTGTCGACATGTGAGAAAGCCGAAATGTCATTTTGCCGAATGTTACTTTGTCGACGTGTGAAAAGGTCGAAATGCTTTTTTTGCCGAAATGTTATTTTGTCGACATGTGAAAAAGTCGAAATCTCTTTTTGTCGAATGTCATTTTATCGACATGTGAAATGTTCGAAATATATTTTTCCCGAATACCTTTGGTGTCATGCGCAGCAATTGTCATTTGTCAATATTGTTTGTGCGCGTGACGCTTTCAGCCTTCGTCTCAGCCCGCTCCTTCATTCCCGCGCGTGCGGCAGACTGCTCCATTGCAGCCCTGCTGGGGGCGTGATTGTGTCCCTTGCTCTCCACAAAGACCCCGCGAGCATACACGCCACGCCCTTTGCAACTCAGACGCACTCTGTGCTGGCTAGGGGCCCATTCGACGTGTTCAGGGGCCCTTTCGGTCTGGCCAGGGGCCCCTCTGACATGCACAAAACTCTTTTGAACGTCCAAGGGGCCCTCTGGTCTATCAGAGGGCCCTGGTGGTCCTACAGAACTTCTGAAGTGCTCTAAACTCTCTAAAGACCACGCTTCGCGTGGTAAAGGGCCCTCCACCGCCGAAAAGGGCCCTCCTGGCCTCCAGGGTGGTGCGGCCGCACTTGCCGCCGCACCTGCCGCCCCCCCCCCCCTGGCTACGTTCCTGCCCTGGTGGATGGTGCAAAACCACAGCAGCAAGGGATGGGCAGTGGAGCAGGATGTGCTCGGCAAAAAAGGCATTTCGACCTTTTCACATGTCGACAAAATGACTCGGAAAAAAGGTATTTCGACTTGTTCACATGTCGACAAAATTATACTTCGGCAAAAAGGCATTTCGACCTTTTCGCACGTCGACAAAGTAACATTCGCCAAAATGACATTTCGGCTTTTTTCACATGTCGACAAAATGACATTTCGGTAAAGACATTCGATCTTTTCACATGTCGGCAAAATGACATTCGGCAAAAAGACATTTCAACTTTTTCCCATGTCGACAAAATGACATTTCGGCAAAAAGGCATTTCGACCTTTTCACATGTCGACAAAATGTCATTCGGCAAAAAGCATTTAGATTTTTTCACATGTCGCCAAAATGACATTTCGACAAAATGACATGTCCGCAAAAAAACATTTCGACATTTTGACGTCGACAAAAAGGCATTCGCCATTTTGTTTTCGGCATATTCACATTTCGACAAAAAGAAATGTCAAAGTGTCCGACAATATGCATTCGCCAAAATGACATTCGGCAAAATAACATTCGCCAATGTATCCGGACACTCTCCCTTCAACCCAGGCCATGAACCCCACTCCCTTGAGCCTCGAAGGTAACATTATGGCCGTCTATGGTATAGAGCAGGGACGTCGCCACAAGATTGTGAGTGCGGGGGCAGCCAGGAGATTGTCCAGGTTATGGACGCGACAGCGTTGGATAACGGAATGACAGGCCAACACACGGCACTGTCGGCCGCGAACGTCCAGTATGTCGAAATGTCGAAATTGTCGAAATGTGAATATGCCGAAAACAAAATGGCGAATGCCTTTTTGTCGACGTGTCAAAATGTCGAAATGTTTTTTTGCCGACATGTCATTTTGTCGAAATGTCATTTTGGCGACATGTGAAAAAAAATCGAAATGCTTTTTGCCGAATGACATTTTGTCGACATGGGAAAAAGTCGAAATGTCTTTTTGCCGAATGTCATTTTGCCGACATGTGAAAAGATCGAATGTCTTTACCGAAATGTCATTTTGTCGACATGTGAAAAAAGCCGAAATGTCATTTTGGCGAATGTTACTTTGTCGACGTGCGAAAAGGTCGAAATGCCTTTTTGCCGAAGTATAATTTTGTCGACATGTGAAAAAGTCGAAATACCTTTTCACACTCATGCAGTGGCCACCCGTTCTATTTCATTTCTGGGCTCCAATAGTGCAAACAAAAAACATTATTGCACTCTACATTCACGGTTAAAATACTGTGGCTAACATGGTTATATCTCTACTGTCATACAGATCCGGCATCGGGGAACAATCCTCGAGCCGATCCCACCGTGATATTGGCTGATAATGTGAAGCAGATCGTCTGCATTGTCTGCACTTTATACCTATAACTCCTTCGCCCCCCCCCCCCCCCCCTGTGTTAGCATCGGCACGCCAGGGTATCACGGTATCAGTACCAGTTACCAGACACGCACGGCATCACCTTCAAATACGGCACACTTCTAACGGAAATTATATTAGATTCAATTCAATATTCGAATCCATACTCCAGTGCACACTGTGTTCCCAACAAGAACATATTCTCGATATCTGAACAAGAACGATATTGATATAAAACACGTTCTGGATATCTTTGTGTAATGCACTGTTACACCGCTGCGGCAGTGGGGCACATCCGACTTCGAAAGGCAGGCGCAGGCGACGCCCGCTTTCCCAGGCCAGGGCCTGCTCGTTTCGTCAAGTGGGTACCGCACCAGCGCGAGCGTGGCTCGACACAACACGCCGGCATTGGACACCACATGTCACACACACCATCGGTAAAGTCACACACACCATCGGTAAATCCATCGGTAAAGACGATAGCATTTTCACCCGACGACCACATTCCGGATGTGACCGAAGACTTTTGAAGGCGGGCTCCCTGAAACAACAAAGAGCAAATAAACGACTGGATTACACTTATTTGTCTGCATCACCTACTGCAAAGAAGCCATGATAGTGACTCGAATGGAATGCTGATGATCAGAAACTAGCTTACCATCAATGACTAATGTATCAGCTGAATGCTCTTGAGGAGGCAAATATTGCTTATACACCCCTGGTTATTTTCCGAACCAATGATCGTATCAAGACGCGAAAGACTGCAATGGAAAGCTCCCAACAAGACGACTAAAACAAATGAGCCCGCAATACTAGTCTCCAAAAAATAACCAAAATCGCCCGATCCCCTCCCCTCCATCCCGTGTCGGCCGAGGCAGGTGGCTCTCCCTCACCGAGGATCAGTTCGCAGAGGGCGCGCCGGGCGGCGGCGGTGTTGGAGAAGGCGCCCAGGATGTGTACCCGGTGGTCGGCCACCACGACCCGCGTGCGCGTCTGGTTCTCGATCGTGAACTTGGTCTTGCCGTTCTTGCCGGCCAGGCGTCCGATGGCGCGCGACAAGTGGTCCCCCTTCAGGTGCTTCACTGCAGGGAGCGGGGACGGAGCGGAAAGACAGTGTCAGATGGGCGAAATACAGTGTTGGGAGAAAATACACACCAAGAGTGTTCCTTGTGGCACAAACTGTCGTGTTTCTGTTCAAAAAATGAGTTAATGATACGGCAATCAGCAATGTTATACCTACACGCCGATTTTACACACTTCATTTGTATTACATATTATAACAAGCAAGCGTAGACATTTAGACAGCTTTCGAATGCCTCATTTAAAAAAAGTAGTTGTTAAGATATGATTGGCAAGAGTTAAAAATGACTCGGTAGTAAATACAGTACAACAATCTGTCGCACCAAGTGACCATTAGGCAACAGCACGTCCACCGACGCGATAATCGGCGCCCCATCTAACACTCCGTGCTGCTCACCATACTGGATAGCGAACTCACTGCTCTGAATAGCGAACTCACTGCTGAATAGCGAGCTCACTGCTCTGAATAGCAAACTCACTGCTCTGAATAGCGAGCTCACTGCTCTGAATAGCAAACTCACTGCTCTGAATAGCGAGCTCACTGCTCTGAATAGCAAACTCACTGCTCTGAATAGCGAACTCACTGTTCTGAATAGCGAACTCACTGCTCTGAATAGCGAACTCATTGTCCTGAATAGCGAACTCATTGTCCTGAATAGCAAACTCACTGCTCTGAATAGCGAACTCACTGTCCTGAATAGCAAACTCACTGCTCTGAATAGCGAACTGACTGCTCTGAATAGCGAACTCACTGTTCTGAATAGCAAACTCACTGCTCTGAATAGCGAACCCACTGTTCTGAATAGCGAACTCACTGTCCTGAATAGCAAACTCACTGTCCTGAATAGCAAACTCACTGTCCTGAATAGCAAACTCACTGCTCTGAATAGCGAACTCACTGCTCTGAATAGCGAACTCACTGTCCTGAATAGCAAACTCACTGCTCTGAATAGCGAACTCACTGTTCTGAATAGGGAACTCACTGCTCTGAATAGCGAACTCACTGTCCTGAATAGCGAACTCACTGTACTGAATAGAAAACTCACTGCTCTGAATAGCGAACTCACTGCTCTGAATAGCAAAGTCACTGTCCTGAATAGCAAACTCACTGCTCTGAATAGCGAACTCACTGCTCTGAATAGCGAACTCAATGTTCTGAATATCGAACTCACTGTCCTGAATATCGAACTCACTGTCCTGAATATCGAACTCACTGTCCTGAATATCGAACTCACTGTCCTGAATATCGAACTCACTGTCCTGAATAGCGAACTCACTGTCCTGAATATCGAACTCACTGTCCTGAATGTCAACATCCCTGTCCTGAATCTCCAAATCACCAGTCTAAATGCCTTACTCACCATCCTGAATGCCTAACTCACCATCCTGAATGTCTAACTCACCGTCCTGAACGTCGAACGAGTCGATGAAGATGTCGTCGAGCCGAAGAAGCGCCAGAGCGTCGTCCACCTCGAATCCGAGGATGAAGGCACGCACGAAGTCAGCAGCTTTCTGAAGGTTCGACAAGTCTACTGTCTCCTTACACGTCTGAAATGAAGAAAGTACAAACGTTAGTTGGAAAGAGTATGTGCGAAAGTTGCTTTAACCCTCACCCGTGCAGCGTCCTATCACTGCTTGACCGTGCGGGGGGGGGGGGGGTACAAGTTACAACCCCCCTAGCATTTCGCCCCTAATTGAGCTAGAGCTTCGATTAAAAAACGAGCGTGTTGTTCGTCACGAGAGGAAGCCATTGACTCCCGATGTTAAGGTCCTAGGTCATTAGGTGACCTCTGAGGTCATTTCAATGACCCAAAAGTCAACCAAATTGTAATTCCGTATAAATTTAATTTAATCGAGCTAGAATCGCGAATGAGCATATAATTATGTCACATGGGTGCCAAATTTGAAATCAGCGTCACAAAATATCCTAGAAACTGCCAAATTACAAAAAGGTCATGTCAGGTCATTTGAGGTCAGTGACCTCGGTTGACCTGTGGGGGGCGCATGACCCCAGTGGAACATATCATTATGCAAAATGGATCCCATATTTGAAATCAGCGTCACAAAATGTTCTAAAAACTGCCAGAAGCCAAAAAAGTAATATGAGGTCATCGGAGGTCAGTGACCTCAGTTGACCTCTGAAAAGGTCAATCCAGGTCACAATCTCAATGGAAACCACAACTGTCACCTGGAAACACCTGTGCATATGCTCCTGAACAACAAACACTATGAAACTGCACAAGTTACAAAAAGCAATACTACGGGACGCCAGTTGCACCTGACATGACCTTGAAAAACAGGTCAAAGATCACGGGTCATGTGACCTACAACTTCAAAATTTTCAGAATGTGTCAAATTGTTCACAAGTAGGGTACTGAAAGTTTCATCGTAATTGGTTGATATTTACGCGAGTTATTCCCGAAAAACCGTGGGGGGGGGGGGGGGGTGGCACGCCCCTGCACTGGCGAGGGTTAAGGATCACGTCTAGTAAGTAAATTAGCTTGCCTGAATAAACACATATTTTGACATGACAAGGATAAATTAAATAATTCAGCATATCACAATCGGTAAATAAGGCATTAAAGGGAGATAATCACCTTGTTCCACAAAAAAGGAGTTAGCACCTGAAATCGATAGACGAGCCCGAAATATGATGTAAATTCATCACATTTTGCATATAAACATTCCTACCGAAAGATATTGGCAGTTTCATACCGATAAGCGATCCACGCTTATATCGGTCGGTACTCAGCGAGTACTCGTAACGAATTAAGTCAATTAGCCTCCCTACACATTGCTATTTATCATGAAGGTATGCAATATGTTTCCACCACTCTATCGTTTGAGAATAAGTGCCAAACTTTTATGAACAATCAACAATCATTTGAAAAAAGTGCATTGAAATCGGCAGTTTAGGTTGGCACCGGACTGCAACCTATTTAGTGTCGGCGATTTGTTTATAAGTGCCCATTCAACAACGTTGAATAGATTGATGCAAAAGCACCAGATGTTGCGCTTTCCAATAGTGGAGGGAAAATACTGATCATTAATTTCCCCAAACTTCCAACTTGGAATAAGGGAATAATTGTATTTAACTCTTAAATTTAGATCACATAATTTTAATACTATAACGGTAGCCAAAGAAATTGTTGCTAACAAAATAAAAAGGTGATCATCTCCCTTTAAAGGGAATGTTTCACCCTTCTGGTGTGTGGTGTATTGGGGTTTTAGGGCGCCGCAACCTTTATGGTTATATTGCGCCCATGTTTCACCTTTCTGAAAGTTGTCAAATATACCCTGGTTGTAGTCGAAAATATGAAGTAAGTGCTGCTGAAAACGATGTAGATATTTTTTATCTCGAAGTCACTCAACTTTATACAAATTAAGTTTTTAATTTTGGGCTGACATCATTATTGAGCTATAGACCGCCGCTGATTGGCTGACAAAGTGAGATTGGCTGAAAAGGTGACTGTCAGCTAATCAGCGGCTGCACCAGCCTGGGTGCATTTTTCAAATGGTAAATTAAATTGCTTAAAACTGGTTAAGTTTTACGAAAAATGACCTTAGTAATTTAGACATTTCAATAACGGCCAAAGATAATGGCTATCTCAGTTAAAAACCAATACAAAGGTGAAACATTCCCTTTAATGCAAAAACCACTAACCCGGATCTCGACGTTGCGGATTTTCAGGTTGAACCTGATCTGTAGGTTAAGCTGCTCCACAACTGGCGTGAAGATCTTCATCCAGTTCTCCTTCAGTGGGGTGTACCTGGAATAAATCAAGACAACCGAGTCATACACAAAGCAAACACTTCAATACTCGTATTCACACAATGCCTCTGCTTTGCATACGTCCAACAACAACACATGTATTTTTTAGAATTCAGAAAATAAAACAAGACAAATAATCGTGGTTAGATTGGTGCAAAATAATACAATTATTAAATTAAAGCACCAAGCATGTCATAGTGGCCAATTTCAGAGTTAGGGGAGGGATGACAAAATTGTCATGTTGCCAGATGAGATATCAGAGAATGAGAGGTGTCCAGCTAAAAAAGGGAAATTCTGACCTAATTTTCATGATTTTAGACCCGGAGAACTCCTTCGTCCTATAATTTTCGATAAGAAAAATTGTCATCCTCCATTCCCCCTAAATCTCTGAATTTGGTCACCATGAAGCATGTCAAGTGAAGTGAGATACATTATACAACTTTCAGTACTGTACAGCATAGGCACATGTACAACATAAGAGGCTCAGTCATCACAAATCACAAACTCAAAATGTTTAAACTCAACTAACCTGTGGGCAGGTACTGGTATTTTCCGAACTTCCACGCCATTCTGCAGTTTTTCCTTCTTCACAGGCGGGAAGTACGGACGTTGGGCAGTCTCGGCGGCTGCGCCCTCTTCTGCTGGTTCATCGTCCATTTTATCTGTGGTTGTCCTCTTCCTCTTCTTGCCTTTGCCAGCCTTCTTCCACTCCTCATCTTGGGTCATTTCTACAGTGTTCTCTGTTGTGTCAGCCATCCTGTGAAGAAAATAAACCTGCATTAGAATGCCGACAATTAGTAGACATGCTTTTTATGATTTAATCTACTGTTCCTCTTATACACATTGTATTGCAGGAATATTAGGTTAAAGGGTGGATGCCAGCTGCTGAGTGGTGTGGTTCAGTGATTATATGATTATATTTATTCTTCACTGTCCGGAACATTATGCCCTATATTTCTACAGTTCACAACTGTCAGCATCATTACCAGGTCCATGATCATTGCTCACATACTGTCAAAGCATCAGCTCAGCATCAGAAAGTTCCAATTTCACTGACTTCGCTTCCATGTTTTTATATTATCATTTGTATCACTCAAATGCATGTCCCATTCCATTTTTGACAAGTGTCCATTTTGCCCCAGCATCTGACCACCCACTCCGTATCCCAGCTACACTCTCCCTCTTGCCCAGTGCTAACTTGCATCAATGTGATATTCATCTCTTTCAAGCCTTTTG
This sequence comes from Chirona hameri, assembly GCA_036785665.1. Classification (NCBI taxonomy): domain Eukaryota; kingdom Metazoa; phylum Arthropoda; class Thecostraca; order Balanomorpha; family Balanidae; genus Chirona; species Chirona hameri. The sequence continues at coordinate 77,298 of JAXIVJ010004634.1, forward strand.
GTTATCAAAGTGAGCATTGCTCATATGAGCATATATCAAACTATTTAAGAAACAAGCACAAGTGTTATGTTCAGGACAGACTCATCATGCTGAGGCGATTTTTACCAGACAGCCTTCTCAATAAATGTTCCACATCTCCCATTAACTTGCTTGCCATGCCATCATTGAGTGATCACATGCAGCAGATAGTAAACTACAAAAGACCATACGGAGGTGTAAAATATATTTTAAATTCATAGTGGTCAGACTCTGGAAATATTCCATATTACATTATCAGATCAAGCATATTTGAAAGTCAGCCTGGTGGAGACTCTAAAGGCGGCCGCACACTGGGCATTCGGCGTGCGGAGGCCGCGATATCGCTGCGACTTTCCGCTCATTTTCAGTGATTTTCCGAGTCCGCGGCAGCCGAAACGATGACAAACGCAATCTAAACGCGCCGAGTGTCCACTGGCGGAATGGCGGAAAAAAGGCTAGACCGTACGATCTTTTTCCGCGACTGAACGCCGCGGAACCGCGGACGCCGCGGACAACAATTGATCAGGCTAACAGTGGCGAATATATGCAAGATAAGAGGTACAAATTTTGCACAGCACATATTCTTGCCGCTGTGAAATGTATTATGTAAAATTTTCTTGGTTCTAAACTTACATCTTCGTCAAAAAATGACCATCATTAAAGGGAAATATTCACATTTTTCCACAAAAATGGAGTTATTACTTGAAATCGACAGACGAGACCAAAATATATCGTAAATTGATCACATTTTGCATATAAACATTCCTACCGAAAGATATTTCAAGTTAAAGTTGATGAGCGATCCACGCTTATAACGTTCGGTACTCACAAGTACTTGGTAACAAATTCACTGTCCGAGCTAAAGTTAGCCTGCCTACGCATTGCTATTTATCATGAAAGCGTACCCTAACCTTAACCTAATATAATATGTTTCATGCACTCTATCTTTTGCGAATATGTACCAAACTTTGAACAATGAACAAGCATTTGCAAACAAATTGCATGGAAATCGGCAGTTTAGCTTGGTCCCGGACCCATTTAGTGTTGTCAACTTATTTTTTTTTGGAGAAAAAATAAGATGTTTTTCGCATGAATTTCAACAAACAGGTATTTAATACATTACAATGCACACATGAAACATTTATCTGAACCGTTTTCCCTAATCAATCATAAGCGTTTCAGAAAACCGTGATGCATTCGGCGGATTAACTTGGCCCGGACGGCCACCTATTTAGTGCCGGCGATTTGTTTCATTGACCAATCAGGGACGTTGTCACTTGTCACGCCTCTTGGCGCATTTACTTCATTTCTGGCCCTATGACTTGTTTACAAATCAACATTCAAACCAGAGATAGTGATGGATCATACTGTTGTCACCATATGTAAGTACATTTTTTTCCCCAAAATGTATTTTTTTTAAATAGAAAAAGTTATTTCACTTTTAAATTGAGGCACAGTCAATTTGATACCATACATGTGTCACACAAAAATGCAGATAAATAAATCAAAAGGTGAATATTTCCCTTTAAGTTACCTTGGATCAGGCTGTAGGGACAGGTTACAACATGCTGTAGGTCAGCGGGGGACGGGGAAGATGGTGACGGCGGTGATGCGCGCCGCCGTTTTCCGCTATCCTCGAAAAACCTTAGGGGTGGGCGGATTTCGCCCCCCCCCCCTCCCTCCAGGGCGCGTGTTAAGTACCCCACCTATTAAATGCATACTTTTTTGCATTTACTAGATATTTTGTGATGTGCTGATTCAAAATAAGTTGCCCATTTGTAGTGCAAACAAATATTTGCAGCACAAATGAGGGGGGTTAGAATTCAGGAAGTAGCACATAAAAAACTAGAATATGCACAATTTGTGCAGAAAACTAGAATCTTATCCAACCAAAAATTCCAGAACAATGACACATCTCATACCACAGGTCATATAACATTAACATTTCCCGGCATAGAACTGACTATTTCTATCAAGGATGAATGAAAAGTGATCAAGAAAGCTTGTTTCCAAATTTCCTTTTGATGTCAGATAAATGACATCAAAATGGAAAACATCAGTATTTCAATTATATTCTAATTAAACCTAACCATCAATTTTTACCTGTCTTCCCTTCCACAGGCTGTCCCATCATTACATCCATAAATCAGTAGGTATCAGGGTTCCACTACGCAATACATTTTAAAATAAGGAGTGGAAAATTCACAGTAAAACTCATGAAAAAGAGTTAAAATAGGTAGTACCCACATCCGCAGGGTGTCATTTTCCATCCAAATTGTCCAATGCCAGGACATTGGCCCTCCATATACACCACTACTGAGTACTGATTGTGATACACCACATCAGTTGCTGGCACTACGCTAAAAAAAATACATGTCAATATTTTGATCCAGCCTATTGGTATTGGGAAAATGACCGATTTAAAAAATGGCAATTATGAAGCACTGAATAATAGTGATGGGATGAATGGCACATTAATATGTGCATTGTGGCTCATAATTAAGTTTCAGCCACCCAGATGTTCAATAACCTTCTCAGAAATTGATGCAATATCTCTCCAGGCTGACGTTGATGCTGTGGCTAGTGGCATCTTGGTCGGACAGATGGCAGCTCCCCTTCAATGAGGAGAAATGCAAGGTTCTACATCCTGGTACTAGCAACGTTGATCTCCAGTACACCATGCAAGGCGTCACACTGGAAGAGACAAACTGATGTGACCTTGGGACTCTCATGGACTCTAGCCTCAAATTCCAGAGACAAGCAGCTGCAGTGGTAGCGAAGGCAAACCAGATCTTGGCTGTCATCAGGTGGTCGTTTGAACAGATTAATGCATTCACACTTCCTCTGTTATACAAGGCGCTCGTTTGCCCTTACCTGGAGTATGGTAAAATGGCTTGGGGCCTGTTCAACCAAGCTGACCAACTCTTAGTTGAGTGTGTACAAAGAAGAGCAACTCGCCTGGTAACCTCAGTCAGACTCAGGCTGTATGAGGAGCGCCTGGAAGTACTCAAACTGCCATCGCTGGTCTACTGAAGACGCTGTGGCAACATGATTCAAGTGTATCAGATCTTACATGGAGGATTGACCTGGCTCCAGACCTGACCCGCCTGAACGGACTTGCAGCCACCCATGGAACCCCAGCGCTAAATCAAGGCCAAGAAGACAGGTATTCAGTGCACAGGTAGTGAATGACTGGAATGGTCTCCCTCTATCAGTAGTTAAGTTATGCCTCCATCGACCAGTTCAAGTCCAGGCTGGATGCCCACTGGGCAAACATCAGGTACTCAGTGCCTGACTAGAGGTAGACATGGTCCATCAGTTTTGAGCTTGATGAGAACAGTTCCCTACAGGCCAAGTGGCCCTCTAAATTCCTATCAAATTAAGGCATTAGGTAATATAGCTTTAAGTGCATATTTTTGTATTATCCCTTGGCAGCTCACCTGAATCATTTTTTTTAAACTCAAATTCAAATCACTGTATCAAAATATTGATGCAGTTCCTCTGAAGCAGCACAGGCGAATATTTATATATATATATATATATATATATATATATATATATATATATATATATATATATATATATATATATATATATATATATATATATATATATATATATATATATATATAAAGTTACTTTTTCATAATTTCATGTATTACATTTAAAAATTAGTTATATTTACTTAAAAATATAAACTTGAAAATATAAAAAGGAAAAAGCACAGGTGAATATTTCTATATATATATATATATATATATATATATATATATATATATATATATATATATATATATAT
>JAXIVJ010004635.1:12500-57500 GCA_036785665.1 Chirona hameri
CCGACCCAGGACCCTTTCAGTCTAGCCAGGGCCCCTCTGACTTGCCAGGAGCGCCTCCGATCTGCCCAGCGACTCTTCTGGTCGGACTGCGCTGGCTGCTTTGTCGCCCTGCCGGCATGCCCAAGGAGCCCTCCGACCTGCCCTGGGGCCCTCCGTGCTGGCTAGGGGCCAATTCGGCATGCTTAGGGCCCTTCTTACCCGCCCAGGGGTTCTTTCGGTCTGGTCAGGGGTCCCTCCGATATGCACAGGGGCCCTTTTAACTTTCCAGGAGCCCTCTGGTGTCTCTAGGGGCCCTCCAGCCTTCTAAAGGGCCCTTCCGACCTGACAAGGGACTGCGCTGGCTGCTTTGTCGCCTTGCGACATGCTCCGAGGGCCCTCCGACCTGCCTTGGGGCCCCTCAGTGCTGGCTAGGGGCCCATTCGACGTGTTTAGGGGGCCCAATGACCCGTTCAGGGACCCTTTTGGTTTGGGCAGGGGCCCCTCTTGCATGTTCAGGGGTCTTTTGAACGTCCAAGGGGTCTTCTGGTCTTTCAGAGAGGGCCCTGGTGGTCCTAAAGGGCCTCTGAAGTGCTCTAAACTCTCTAAAGCCGCACCCCCCCCCCCTTGGCTACGTGCCTGGTATTGATAGATTAAGCGTGTCCGATTTCATCTGCAAATTTGGTTCCAGAAACTCTCCCCCCCCCCCCCCATTATATCAAAACATACATTTGCACCACTCATGATTGGCACACATTCGTAAAATTGGAGTCGCCTAATCACTATTCGCAATCACTTCTTTGCGGACTATGATTTGCATTTGAATATTGCAAACTCAACACCACTATTCCGTCAGTGCAGCGGATTCAGGATATTTTAGGAGGGGTGGCCGCAGGCCAATTTAGGGGCGCCTTCCAAAGAAAGGGCGCCGTCACTGACCGAAAGGGCGCCGTCACTGGCCGGAAGGGCGCAGTCAATGGCCGAAAGGGCGTCGTCAATGGCCGAAAGGGCGCCGTAACTGTCCGTAAGGGCGCCGTCACTGGCCTGAAGGGCGCCTCTGGTCAAAAGGACCAGATCATGACCTGTATGACCTGATACTCGGTAAGTTACTTTCAACAGGGCGTACGAGTGGTCCATAGGGACGCTGCGTGCTCACGGGCTGTCCATCGCCGGGCGCCTGGCGGCGCCCAGCTACAGACAGCCCGTGGAGCGCCCCCTTCTGGCGAGGGGGGCGGGGGGGGGGGGGGGGGGGGCGACCGCTGCGGCCACCCCCTGGATCCGCCCCTGCGTATACAGTTAATTATATTTTCAACAACCATATCCTCTTTCATAATAAACCATGAATAAAACAGCAAGAATGGCTATGGCTCGACTTTGGGGCCGTAGGAGATTTGTGACCAATACCGTACAACACAGATAGACTGTTCAAGGTCAAGTATCGGTGAATTCGGACGCTTCAGCTTTCGGCGGGCGCCAATTTCACAGCCAAACTGGATGAGAGCGGCCATCATGAATCTAGTACTGAGCACAGCTGGGACCAACGTTTTGGAGTCAGAAATAAATACAAAATAAATTGCCGATAAATTGCTTTTGGTGCTGCAGGAGCAAGTTTGAGCTTGAGCATACACGATTGTTAATCCCCACCATTCATTTAAGTTGCTTTTTAGAAATCCTCCGGAGGTGGCAATATCCCTTGAATAACTTTAACCCAAACGCGACCCGGCCAACGACCCGGCAAGCGAAATTTTAGCAGCGTTCACTACAACCCACTTTCAACACTTGCATGACTTCCACTTCAACCACTTGCTCAGATCAGCTCAGAAGCCCAGGTCAGTCGTGTCTTCAGCCGTGCGTGTGCATGTTCTATTATAGATTCGCCATGTGCGTTATTCATGACCGGAGTGAGGTCACAGGATGGACACAGGACAGTCCGTCACGCAGCGTTGTACACCAGCCGGCCCGGCCCACCGGCAGCCCCAGGCGATTGATTTCCTGCGGCGCAGGCGCGTGGGGCTCTGTTGACGCCTGCCCCGCGGCATTCCTGGCCAAGCACGGCCAGCGGACGGCGTGCGGCGGCGCGCGGCACGATGGGTGTTTGCTGTCTCCCGCCTCCAGTGAGACCAGCCGGCTGAGATGGGAGTGATCACGGAACGCGTGTCCCGCAGCCGGAGCGGGGACCGCGCCAAGCCCGGCTCGCGGGGCTCGCCCGGCTCACGGGGCTCCTCCGACGGTGATGGGGTGCGACGCTCGGCCACGTTCAGCGGCGAGAGTACGCTGCCGGGATCACGTGGCAGGTGAGTGGATCGGCCAGCAGCGGCGAGAGCACGCTGCCGGGATCACGTGGAAGGTGAGTGGATCCAGCGACAGACCGGGGGCTGGGTGGCACACCCTGGCTACCGACATGGTAAATACATGAATGTGTCTTCAGTCTTGCTAAGGGATATCTGTTACGCCCAGTTCTGACACGACCTTGGTCATAAACGTGAAGCAGCTATCATGGGCTTCTTCCCTGAAGACTCTCGAGTAACTGCCGTGGATCCAAATCAGGAAGGACTCAGAACAAGACTATTCGCTATCCCGCTCACGTCACCAACTTTTTCCCAAGCTTCTGCTCTAGATAGTTAGTGTCCTTGCTATCTCGTTGACCAGTTATCGTTTGCTTGGTGGGTGCGGGAACGGTATCGCAAGTAGGACATGATAAATCAGCGTGCAACTTTTACTTTGCTGGCGACATTATATCGGGGAACTCTATTTTTTGGGTCGTGCGTGCCGCATGTTGCTTTCCAAATGAAATTGCTTTGCATCGATCATCATATCATAAATATTGATCAACATAAGGACCATATCCTGATCGGTTTACAAGGCAGTGTGTCCTGTTGTACGTTTCCGGAATCAATACTGAGGCGGAACGGCACCGTGCTATGATGCACAAAGGTGTACACAGACTAGTGATGTGATTCGTCGATGCACAAAGGTGTACACAGACTAGTGATGCGATCGGTAACCAACATTTTTGTATAAAAAAAAAAATACCAATCTTGTCTTATTAATTATAAGATGGTCGTCCGTACGTCCGTGCGTGGTACGTGGAAATAAAATAACGTAACGGTCATACACAAATCGGCTAATAACTCAACAACCATTGTAGCTAGGTGCGTGAAATTTCCCACGCATATCCGGTGGCAGAGGCGCACTATCGTATCAAAATTTCAACAAGATCTGACGTACGTGTCGGCCGCTGTGTCGGCGACAACTGTGTCATTGGTTTAACATAGGAAACGGCCAAATTCACAAATCGACGAAAACGATCAAACGCGCGTCGATCCCGGGCCGATAACTCGCAAACCGAGGATCGCAGCGACATGCGATAAACACAATTCGACAGAGAGTACATTGGCCTGGCGTGGCACATGTCGTTCAGATCAAAGCTTAGTTAAGTCCAAAGTTATGACAACTTACATAAAAAAGCGGCATTTTCAGTATTTAAATTGGTACTCGGAAACTGTTCAACATAGAACACTGAGACTTCACCACTTTGCAGGCGAAGGCACCCTCTTTAAATTATATTCGTAACATAAAGCTGTTTGAGTAATATTTAGGCAGACTGACAGGCGCTGCAATATTTTTGCAATATTGTTTGACCATGCTATTCTTCCCAACACCGTAAAAGATAACACAAAGACGAGTTTTCACAAAAAAATATACACCCGGATAGCGCCGTCTTTACTGACCCCTATCCACCAAAAATATTTCGCTTCTAGTTAATAGATAACTTATGATGAAGGCAAACGTGAATAATTTCTGACGCTAATAACGCTGCCTCAGCGGTCTGCGGGACCAGCGTGTCACCGGCCCGTAGTTCAGCCGGCAGCCGGCAGGGGCGCTGATTGACTGCAGTCGCTGAGTTCAACAATGAACGCATGACTGGCGGGACGTGGAACCTTCGTCTGGAATATTTTATTGAAGCCGGATGACATATTTCCGGCAATTAAACGGCTAAACTGTGCAGATACTGTGAACGGCATGGTACTTGGGAGAAAAACGAGGAACATAACGAAAATGGTTTTGCTCAGTACGTGTCAAGTTGTATGCAATAATGTGCCCGTCGTTGTGTTTATGTCTTATGTTTGCCATGCAGTTCTGTCCAAATCGCTTTCATAACATATCAATCGGACCGGTAAATGGGCAGCGAACGAAATGGCTGGCTATATAAATTAGCTGGCTATATAAATAAATGGTTTTATTAAAATAAATACCTAAATCGGACCGGTTAATGGGCATCGAACGTATTGGCTGGCTATATAAATTAGCTCGCTATATAAATAAATGGCTATATAAATAAATGGCCATATAAATTTCAGGCCATCTAGTACCGAATTGGTTATTGGTCGGTCAGACAACAAAGTCTTGGTATTTTATCGATCAAGCAAGTCAGTGACATACATTATGATGTATGTCAAAAACGTGGTCAGGCTGCAGCCTGACCATGGTTTTCCAGGGATTTGGGCATGTTTTGTAGGTTTTCGTAATTTGAAATGAGAATGTGAGGCATTTAATCTGGATTCTGATCATCGAGATATCATCGAGATACTGAGATATGTTTCCCTAAAAATGTGCATACATCAGCCGAGTTTCGCTTGTCAACCTCTTGCAACAATATTGAAAATCGGTCAATAATCGGTTATTTTCAGATTGGGAAAAATCGGTTTGTTTTTTGGTCAGCATAGCTGCCATGAAATTGGTATCGGTTTGGTCAAGTTTCAGGAATTTTCTGAAAGTGACATCACTAACACAGGCACTGATAGGGCATTCCACTGTCCTCACTACTCATACATTTGTGTCGACGGTATTCGATTCGTGCGAAGATGAATTGAAAACTTGAAAAGATGAATTGGTGTTATGTAATCATGGGTAACATTTCTGCAGATAACGATTTATATCACACCAACCAACTTATACCACACTGTCATCGCCATTGACATTTGGTATATCTTTAGAAAATAAATGGGTGACCTTACCTATGGACAGTGTTGGACTTTTCATTTCATGACCAGAGAGCAAAATGTCATTGCAGATCCCTTGTCAGAATAGAGAACTTAATACTCCAATACGTTTTCTTCGGAAGTCTACTCTTTTTCTCCGATGTGGTTCGGGATTTCAGAATAACACTTCAATGCTAGACGTGTCAATGCAAATCCACCATAATGGACCCTGCTGCTGATTCGCTCGAGGCACAATGCACCATACCTACATCTATCCCAGTTTCGGATCCACAGTCACCACATTTTCGCAAAGAGTAATACAACCAATTGATGCTAAATGATGTTCAGCTATGTGTTACGGTTTACGTGTTGTTATACGCTGGTATAAATCACAGTTTAAAACTAAGAGCAATAGCACACAAGTCTACTTATGTTCCTGTCCCTATAAGATGGCACTATAGTAGTGAACGCCTGAAGCTATGCTGTACCGCATAGCATAAAGCCGAGAACTGCGGTTTCCGGCCTGCGCAATGGGGGAAGGGGTTACGAGTCATTCTGATCTTCGAAAGGCGGGTATCCATACCCTGCACGCTGAAAATCACTACTTTAACATATTAAGGCCTATCGTGTGGCAAGGCAGCCAGGGGCATGGTACCCACAGGGGCGGCGGATCCAGCTGCTCAGTTTCGGGAGGGGGGGGGGGTGTTATCTCCGCACGCAGTGCACACACGGTGTCTCGGCACGATCTCTATTTCCCGCGCCCGGCCGACCCCGCGTCGGCCGGTGCGTACCTCCCGGCCATAGTCACGTGGCACATGGCCAATCAGCGGGCGGCCAGCCCGGCCCTGCGCAGGGGCGCGGCCAGGCCTCCACTCAGTGGTGCACTCACAACATCCCTCCCCCGAATCCAAACGTCCAGTTTTTCACACTCGCGCTAAACACTGCTTGCGCGGTCGCAAGTTATATCGCGGCGGCGGTGGGAGCTCAGCCGCGACAGGTGGCGCCTCTGCCGTAGGCGCCTCAGCCACCGGACCACTCAGCTGCTGATCAGGCAGAGGGACAACCTCCTCCGCAGGTGGCGCCACCATCGGCTCTGGAGAGCCGGCCCGCACCGATACGGGCTTCGACACGGTCCTGTCGGTTGCGACAGCGGGTGTCGGCGACCCTGGCCGGGACACCGGCGGAGCTGCTGCCGTGGGCGGGGCTGCGACCGTGGGCGGAGCTGCTGCCGTGACGTTCTCGGCGTCTCGTCCGTCGGAGATCACCATACGGCGTGACCCGCAGGACACATCTGGGACGACCTGGTCCAGATGGCGCTGGATCACTCGGCCGTCGATCAGCCTCACGGTCAGTTTCGAGCCAGACCGCTCGATGCAGCTCCCGCGCAGCCACCGGGTCGAACGAGCGACCCCCGCCAGACCGGCCACCTGCGAAACAAGAACATGCATTCCAGGCAGAACTGTGCGATCCTGGGCACTCTCATCATACTTTTGCTTCATACTCTGTTGCGAAGCCCACATCCGATCCTGCAAGTTCGGAAGGACGCAGTCAAGGCGAGTCCGAAGCCGGCGGCCCATCATCAGCTCCGCTGGCGTGAGTCTGGTGATGCTATGGGGAGTAGTACGATATGCCAACAAAAATCTCGCTAGCCTCGTCTGAATGGTTCCACCATGCTGCTTCCTTAAGCCCTGCTTTACAGTCTGAACAGCCCTTTCCGCCAGTCCGTTGCTCTTTGGTGATAACGGGGCCGTGAGCAGATGTCTAATGCCGTTTTGAGCACAAAATGACTGGAAAGTCGGCGATGTGAAGCACGTAGCGTTATCTGTGACTATCACTTTTGGTAAGCCCCAACACGAAAACGATTTTCGCAGCTCTTCTACCGATACCTCAGCAGTGGAGCGAGTCGTCACATGCACATCCAACCATTTGGTGCACGCGTCAGCGATCACCAGCAGCATCTGCCCGTTTACAGGCCCGCAATAGTCCACATGAATCCGCTCCCAAGGGCGGGTGGGCCAAGCCCACGGGCTGAGGGGCGTGACTGGTGCCTGTCTGCGGTACGTCTGACACGTGGGACACCCACTGACCATCTGAGAGATGTCAGCATCCACCTTTGGCCACCACACATACATCCGTGCAAAACTCTTGGTGTGACTTTCGCCCATATGCCCTTCGTGGAGCATCGCGAGGACGCGATCTCGCAACTTGATCGGCACCACGACCCGTGAGCCCCAGAGCAAACAGCCATCGTGTGTGCTGAGCTCACCTTCTCTGCGGCGATACTGTACTAGCTCCGGAGCATGTGGTCCATCGGTAGGCCATCCGTCCCGGGTGTACCGCAGGACGACACTCAGTACCGGGTCTCGAGCTGTGAATAATCTGATACTTTCTGCTGTGACTGGAGTTGAGTCCACAAACTCCATGAGATGTACCGTCTCTGCGGGCGTTGGCAGCTCACACGGTCCTGTTGGCAGAGGCAGGCGGCTCAGACCATCACAGTGACCCTGTTTTGACCCTGGGACATACTCCAACTTGTACTTATATCCCGACAGGAGCAGCGCCCACCGAGTTACCCTGGGAGATGCCGTGGGCGATATCGGTTTGTCTTCCCCAAGCATACCCAGCAGGGGTTTGTGATCCGTGCGTATGCTGAATTTTCTCCCAGCCAAGTAGTAATGGAACCGGCGGACCCCTGCGATGACAGCCAATCCTTCGCGATCCGTCTGGGAGTATCGCTGCTCTGTCTGAGACAGTGATCGAGAGTAGAATGCAACAGGGCGCTCCCCGAGATGTTTGTCAACAATGCTCAACACGCACCCCAGACCCCAAGGGCTGGCATCACATGCGAGGATCACCGGCGCCGATTCATCAAAATGCGCCAGAGTCTGGGGAGATGTGAGCAAATCCTTTCCCGCTTGAAACGCCCTCTGTTGCTCCGGACCCCACTCCCACTTCTGACCATTCCTCAGCAGCTTGTACAGCGGTGCGAGGGCAGTAGCCAGATCTTTCAAGAATTTGGAGTAATAATTGATCAGACCCAGCCAGGCCTGCAGCTCTTTGATGCCTTTTGGTGCAGGGGCGTTCTCCACCGCACTGACCTTCTCTGCCGTCGGTTTCACCCCGTCTGGACCGATGTGGTGACCCAAGTAAATCACCGACTTCACGCCGAACCGACACTTCTTCCTCTGCAGCCTCAGGTTGGCGTCCGAGAAGCGCTGCAGGACCTCTTCCAGGGCGGCTCTGTGCTCCTGTGGGTTCTTTCCAGACACGACCACATCGTCAAGGAACACCCCCACCCCTGGTATTCCCGACAGCAGCGTTTCCATGTACCGCTGAAACACTGCTGGGGCTGAAGCATACCCGAACCCCAAACGGGTTGGAACGAGGATACCCTTGTGAGTGTTGATAGCCAGGTACTTGCGGCTTTTCTCATCCAAGGGCAGCTGATTATAAGCACTCTTAAGATCTAGCTGACTGAAAACCGTACTCCCTTGAAACTTTGTGAATAACTCCTCCGCTTTTGGTAACGGGTACTGCTCCAGAGGCGTGACTTTGTTCACCGTTAATCTGTAATCACCACATATTCTGATCTCACCTGATGCTTTGGGCACGGTGACTATGGGGGCTGCCCAGCTGTTCCACTTGACCGGCACGAGAAGGCCTGCTTTGATCTGCCGCTCCAGTTCAGCATCTACTTGCGACTTGTACGCCAGCGGCACCGTCCTTGGTTTGAAGAAGATGGGCTGTGCGGATTCGTCCACCGGAATGCTGACCTCTGCATCACGAGCGCAACCGAGGTCATCCTGAAAAACCTCCGGGAACTTGTCCCCAATAGCCTCGACGTCGCTCTTTTCTGAAACGGAGCACACACTTTGCCAGTCGAGACGAATTTGGTGCAGCCAGTTTCTCCCGAACAACAGTGGTCCAGTTCCCTCCAGAACAACCAACGGAAGCCTGTAGGACGACCCCTGATAGCCAACGTCCATCATCACTTCGCCTCTGACCACCAGCCTCTCTCCCGAGAACGTGCGCAGGAGCAGATCCGTTGGACGCAACAGACAGTCACCAGAGGGCCACAGCTCCTTGAACCGGCTGTAGGAGCAGACAGACACAGACGCCCCCGTATCCAGCTCCATCCGAACCGCTTGCCCGTTTAGCCTCACGTCCAACAGGATCGGAGGGCGTCCCCTGCTGCCGACTCCCCCGCCCGAACAAGCGAACAAGTCCCCGACAACGGCATCACTCTCAGGCTGCTCATGGCCCTCAACACACAAGTCATCATTTTGTTCTGGGACGTCATCGAGACTATTCACCGTACCCGCCTTGTGAGCTGCACTGGTGTGACCATATTTGGAGCAACGGAAACATCTTTTGCGTTTAAAGTAGCACTCAGCCTCCTGATGCTTACCACTCAGACAACGCCAGCATTTTTTAGCGCTTGAGTCAGACATTTGGCGGTGCTTACTTGTTCGCTGACCCTCTCGGAACTGCCGGAACTCAGCTGATGCCTGGATGCGTTGAACCGTTGGCTCGGGTGGCTGTGCTCCAGGGCTGGATGCTCCAGACAGCTCCTGCTGATTCCGCCCAGCTGTCTCCAGTGCCACTGCCATCTCAGTAGCCTTCTGCAACGACAATTCAGGCTCCGACAGCAGACGACTCTTGAATCAGCTCAGATTTGATCCCACACACCAGTCGGTCACGTATCATTTCATCCAAAAACGATCCAAACTGGCAGTCTCGTGACAGCTGTCTTAACCTTGCGATATAATCCTGCACGGGTTCATTCAGGTGACGAGAGCAAGTGAAAAATCTGAACCGTGCTACGGTTACTGATGGTCGAGGGTGAAAATGCTCCCTCAACACGGTCACGATGCGATCATATGAAACCTCATCTGGTTTGACAGGTGACAACAGAGATCGTACGATACCGTATGTGCGTGATCCGACGTTGCTCAGCAGGATAGCCCTCTTCTTTATGACGTCTTCTATATCGTTAGCAACAAAAAATTGAACCAACCGCTCCACGTACTCTTCCCAGTTATCATCCGCCGCGTCAAAAACGTCTAGTCGGCCCAGCGGCATCTTGCAATCTCGTCCTCGTCGCCACTGCTTTCTCCGCACGCAGTGCACACACGGTGTCTCGGCACGATCTCTATTCCCCGCGCCCGGCCGACCCCGCGTCGGCCGGTGCGTACCTCCCGGCCATAGTCACGTGGCACATGGCCAATCAGCGGGCGGCCAGCCCGGCCCTGCGCAGGGGCGCGGCCAGGCCTCCACTCAGTGGTGCACTCACAACAGGGGGGATGGCCTTAAGATACTCAAATTTTGCTGCAAAGACTCATAATTTCAAACTAACATAGTTTGAACAGCATGACGTCGAGAGCCGATGCCTGACAAGCACCTGTTTTGGAGGCGGCCGTGTCATAAATGTACAGCACAAACGGTCAGATGTAAAACAAAAACGACTAAGTATACATAAGATACTTTATCGATCTCAAATATGCTGACACAAGTTCTAAATATGATATTAAACGGACATCCAAATTAAAGTGTTATTTCTTTACCCAAAGGCCAAAGGTAAAGACTGAAAGGTAATGAGCCTGCTTCAAACGAGGACGTTTGGCGTCTCGGTTATCTTTTTGTCACAGCTCTCCGTGCACCAACGAGCGGCAAATGCGCGGAACGCTGGCCTGTTTTTTACTGGGTCAGGTTTGTAACCTAATTTCACTTATGTTACATAGGAATAGGATCATAAGACAACCAAATGAACTGTGTGCACAAATCTGGATAACCATAGCGTGGTATAACATATCCCATCCACAAAATATGGTTATACATTTAGCGTTCGTACGATCCTTTTCCTTTCGTATAAAATAATTGACGACCCACTTGGTCGCCAACTCTTATGGACTCGCCAGCGAACACATTTGTCATATGAGTGCCCAGGGGCCATAGCTCTACCGAGATCGAAACCCGCGCTGCCCACGTGAGGGCCGGACGTCTTAAAGGGATTATACGGGTTTCCGTCCTGAAAGGAAATGCATTCTTTTGCAGTTGTATGAGCTTTAAACACGTTTAAGACATATAACAGGGACTTTAATTCTCATTTAGTCCATTATTTCAGCAATTATCAGCGTTCGAACTTTGGCTTTTTTCGAGACTTGTATCAGGTAACGAGTACTTGATCGGCATTACTGTCCGCTACGTTTATCTTAGAATCTGCAGCAATACATTTTAGAGTTTTTAATTATCTGCAAGTCCTACAGTGGATCACAAAATGATTATGCAATGCAAAACTTACGGGACTCTTTATTACTACACACTGTTCGTTCAGGTTTTGTGGTTTTCTTATCTTTGGCCTTTTCAGCGTTGAAAATTTGGTGGTGGCGTATCGGCATGAAAATTCATGAAAAATATATAATTTTATGGGAAAAACTAAGTAACTACTGCTGTCGTTGGAACAAAACAAGTTTATTTTGTCAAATATTGCTTATTTTACCGGAAATATGCCATAAGTGAGAACTGAGATGTGTGTATTAGTATAAAAGAGATGACTGGCTCTGCCTCAGCCGGTCCTGCAGAGAAGTGGTAGACGCGGTGGCATCACCGCGCACTTTGAAATGTCCTTACGCGCAGAAGAGGTCATCTCCAGACAAATGTGGCTACCATGGGACTTCTATCCACCTTTATAGGTACGTTTTACTATGAAACTCAATTATTCTAGGAAAACCCATATCACTTTAATCACTCGGCTATTACGCCCCCTTAAAGCTTGTACGATAATTTAAAGTGCTTAGTCACTACATTATAAAATTACGACGGACTTGTAACACATACACGGAGCTACGCTACCATCACGAATATGAGCCTCTCCGCGATCTGGATGTCACTTACTGCTACGTCGTCACCAAGAGTCGTAAGTGATTTAGATGCTCAAAGGTGAAAACGATGATCATTAGAACGTTAGCCCTTTAACAAAACTGAATATCTCACTGGACATATAAGCTAGGAATATATCTATGAAAATACGAAATACAACCAGAGCTAAAACGTTATCTTCAGCGAAAGTATATATGAATGTATTTGTGTAAAATATTCAACGAAGCATTTGGCACGAAACTCTTCGTACCACAACTGGTCTCACTGTCCCGGTTGGATGTGCTAAAAATGGCTGAATGTTTGAGGTTACAATTTCACTATTTTCATATATTGGTTGACAGTGGGCGTTAATCGGTAAAGCGAACAAACAAGATGCATGCTGATCCAGTGGTAGCTGGCAAGGATGTGATACGATCGTCTCAAGCAAAATGTGGAAAAACGAGAAAATCAACATTTCCAACTTTAATAATATCAATTTATAACATCCGTGAATGCTGGTAGGGTACATACCCAGGACGACTTGGGACGAGAGGACGGAGCAGGTTGAAAGGTGCGGGTCAACAAATATCAGAGCAGGCTGCAGCTGCTCTGTGCCACGACCGGCGGTCATGCACGTGTCCGCATGTGCTGTGGAAAACCAAAGCGTTACGAATGAGGGTATAACAAATTAATCTTTGGAGACGGCTCGTCAGCTGCCGTTTGATTATCCTACTGACAATGGTAAGACAAAACATTCTTGCGGAGTTGTAGGCCTCCCCTCCGCTGTCCCTCTGTGTGTGCTGATCTGGGCTATCTTTCACAGCAACCGCGGCAGTGCCAACTCACTCAACAAGTCCCAAAATGGCTCGCTCGGCAGCCTCGACGACTTCGAGGACTGCGACAACATCAACGTCGTCGTTCGGTAAGTTCCATTATCGACGGAGCTCGAAACACTCGTGACACAACTTTGCATTTACTGTCAACGGTGTCATATAATTACAGGGTTTCAATGTTGCGTGCGTTCGCAGTTAATTTCAGCTAATGGAAGCAGTCAACACCTTCACACAAACACACCAGTAATCAACATCAACAAGGTGTTGTCGTTATTTAATGACGGGTTTGCAGCTACCGTCACGAAAAGTGATTAAATACGTGAACATGATCGCTGTGTTAGTTTTGTTTCTTGTAATTAAATACCTTCAAGTAATTAGAGCTTTGTACGGGTCATATCTTCTATGAAATTACAATGCGGTCCCATTGAAACAAATGACATAAAAGTGCAATTGTCTTAGGGACTCTGTGTTAACAAAAACGTTGCACCACATACATTTTTAGAAATGTAACTTTTAACACAATCACGGTTGATTCTGGGTTTATATTTTCAGAGTGCGGCCTTTAAACGAGAAGGAAGTCAACCGCGGTGATGACAACATCATCACATTTCCCGGCCAGGGTCAGATGATGGTAAGCAATGTCCACTGCCATGTTTTGAGTGAAGTAATCTTGAGCAATGCCGACTCGAAGCATACGATAGTACGATACAAGGAATGGTGACAAGGAAAGGCAGGTAGCTTCGGCCAAGCGTAGTGAAATGCATGGTTCTCCTGAACATCAATGCAGGTTGCTAATTTGCAGTTGCAATAACATTGCAGTATTGCACATGCTGGCAGTAGGGTAGGGCGCCCTCAAGGGGGCGCCCTAGGGTGTGGGGGTTTGGCGCCCTCAAGAGGGCGCCAAACCCCCACATGAGGGCGCCTCTTTTTGTGGCAAAAAAGGTACCCTCAATGTTTTTCTCTCCGCGGATTTGGGCCGGTCACCTTATTTTGGTATTCGAACTTAAGAAATTCACTTCTCAAATTCACCAAAAAAGTATTTTGTTGAATTTTTCCGAGAAAAAAAATTGAGGATTTTAAAACAAAAAATTTGAAACACTGAGATAGCTATTTTAAGGAAAATGTAATTTCCTGTCTTTTGACTTTTATTTGCAATTTTCTTTAAAACTTGATTTTCTACAATTTTTCAAGCATTTATAGTTTTTCCACCAAAAATGGCATGACATAACGTCATTAAAACGTCATTATCTCCCAAAACACTGTATCAATGTCATTTAAATGTAGTAAGAAGACGTCGAATTGATGCAGCAGAAGGTACTGACGAGTTTGACGCTCATATCTATCATAGTGTTCAAGTTATTGTGAAAATCCGGGAGGTGGGGGGTGGGGGGGGGGGGCAGATTCTACCCCCCCCCCCCAGCGGGGCGCGGGTTAAAGGGACTGTCCCACCTTTTCGAAAGTCTCTAGATTGCGAACCACCCGGGGATGGAGAAATGAAAGACGAAAATATTCCAAGGCTGACGTTAAAACAAGTCGACTATCATTACCAGTTGGGTAAAGAGAGACGACGCTGTCGGTTTAGAGGCCCTAGTAAAATACACATGGGCCTTATTTTTTACAGATGTCAAAATCAAATTCGAATATCTTTTTCATTAGATCATTGTGGTTGTTTTAACTGCTACCATACTTAAATTCAATGCCAAGCCATCAAAATGGCTATCTCAACTCAAATATAATGTTAAGGTGGGATAGTCCCTTTAAAGTAAATAGTTCACCTTCAACATTAGTTTTAAACTGAGATAGCAGTTTTATAGTCCGTGTTAGGAAACCCCTATCTGCAAGTTTTCTTGACTGAAAAGACTCCAGCCGAATATATTTGATTTTTTTTGGCGAAGGAATGCAGTGGCTAATGCATATGGCATGCATATGGCTATACCAGGCAGAGGCTATACCATCAGCCAATCAGCTTGCAGCTGGTGCTAGCAAGCGAACCACCGGCCGCCGGTTGGCACATCTCTAATGCGAGTCTATCCTTACGCGACTTTTCGAATCTGATTGGCTGAACCATTTTGTACATTCGCGTGACGTCAGGACTCTGACTCAGAGAGTATACATATAGTTTTGATAAACAATAATAATTTACGGCCTTCTGTCCTGAATCGGCGCGATATAAGGCCATTTTTGACAATATAAAAAGAAATTGTATATTAATAAATATAATACAATCTTGTTTGGGGAAAAAATTCAAGGTGAACTATTTTCTTTAAGTGTCGCCGGGGCTGCTTGAATTGCATTGAATCACTCGAGAGAAAAAACTTCCGTTTTCATAAAGTTTTCTTCTTAGATCATTATTTTTCACGTTCAGTGCAGGGAACGCATACTTGTATTGAATGCCCCCCCCCCCCCACCAAGATTCCTGTGAGAAGGGGCATTTGCCCCTTATCCCCCCCCCCCCTCCTTGGATCCGCCAGTGCCGTCAGCGAAAGGTGCTGTTGAGCGGGGTAAATTATAAAAATAGCAAAATAGCAAAACAAATTTGTTATAAGGAAACAAAATTATACAATAAATCAATAACTTAAATTAACTGTTATTTCCACTTGATGATATTCTCGAATATTTTTTGACCGTGGAATTCGTGGAATTGACCAGGATTTGTGAAAAAATAATACAAAACAAAAATTGAAATGAAAAGATACACCAAAATCAGAATTATGGCAATAAAGAGGCATTCGTGTCCTTTCTATGCATGAATGGGATGGAGCAAAACTGAGGAATGCTCGCGATAAAGCACAACACCCCAGTTAAAGAAGTGGATGGCAAACAGCCAATTTGGCACTCGGGCCAGCCGAAATCCACCCACCCCGTTCCCCGGCTTCACAAAACCAATCCTGCCCTATTCCCCGGTCTGCCGAAGTCCCAGGCATGCGGAACTCCGCCCTGACCCGCACACAGGCTTGTCCATTGTCCAAATCAGCCCTGTCTCCACCGCCCTGTTGAGCCTGAGGGCGGCACCTGGCCTGAGGGCGGCACCTGGTCGGATGGTGACATCTAGTCTGAAGGCGGCATCTGGTTTGAGGGCGGCACCTGGTCTGAGTGTGGCACCTGGCCTGAGGGCGGTACCTGGGTTGAAGGCGGCACCTGACCTTACCCCCCTAAATACGCCCCTGGGGCTGGCTCCCGAACCCCTGGCTACCCCCCCCCCCCACACACACACTCAAAGTTTTATGGCGACGCCACTGCCTCCAAAGGCACCCTCCAATACACCTCCAAAGGCGCCCTCCCACATACCCCGAAGGCACCCTCCGATACATTTCCGAGTGCGCCCTTCCACATACCTCCAAAGGCGCCATCCGATGTACCCCTGAAGGTGCCATCCCACATAGCCTCAAAGGCGACCTCCGATACACCTTTGAAAGCACCCTCTCACATGCCTCCAAGGGTGCCCTCCGATACACATCTGAATGAGCCCTCCCAGATTCCTCCAAAGGCGCCCACCGATACACCTCTGAAGGCGCCCTCCCACACACCTCTGAAGGCGCCCTCCGATACATCTCCGAGGTTTCCTTCCCAAATAGCCCCATAGGCGCCCTCTGTGAGACCAGAGGCGCCCGGCCTCACATTCAGCGAAGGGCGCCTTTGTATGTATGGAGGGAGGGCGCCCTCGGTCCTGGGATAGATGTATCTGAGGGTGTTTTTGGACTATGTGGGAGGGCACCTTCAGAGGTGTATTGGTGGGCGACTTTGGAGGTATGTGGAAGGGCGCCTTCAGAGGTATAGCGGAGGGCGCCTTCGGAAATGTATTGGAGGACGCCTCCGAAAGTGTATTCCAGGGCGCCTTTGAAAGTATGTGGGAGGGCGCGATCGGAGATGTATCCTATCATGCTCCTTTGGAGCCTGTAGGTATGTGTGAGGGTGCCTTCAAAGTTCAAAGGGCATCGGTGGGCGCCTTTGGTGGTATGTAGGAGGGCGCCTTCAGATATGTATCGGAGGGCACCTTTGGAGGTATATGGGAGGGCGCCTTTGGAGGTATGTTTGAGGGCGACTGCAGAGGTGTATGTGTATCAAAAGGCGCATTTGAAGGAATGTAGGAAAGCGTTTTCAGAGGTGTATTGGAGGTCGGCTTCGGAGCTATATGGGAGGCGCCTTCAGATGTGTATCGGAGGGCGCCTTTGGAAGTATTTTGGAGGGTGCTTTGAAGGTATGTGGGAGGGCGCCTTTGAAAGTATGTGGGAGGGCGCCTTTAGAGGTGTATCGAAGGGCACCTTTAGAGGTATGTAAGAGAGCGCCTTCAGGGATGTATCGGAGCGCGCCTTACATTCAGTGGAACGCGCCTCATATTCAGCCGGAGCGCGCCTCACATTCAGCAAAGGGCGCCGAAGCGATGAATGTGAGACACATTTCATGAACCGAAGTTGCCTTCGGTGCATGAGGGCGCCTTCGGCGCCCAAGGGGGGGGGAGCATGGTACAGTGACCCCCCTAAATACACCCCTGATATGCACTAAGTGCGTACCCTTTCCCGACTTTCCCCTAATCGGGCGACATCCAAAACGCCTTGATGATACTAACCCGCATTGGACGGAACCGTGCGGTACAGGCTAACACCGCAGTTTATCCGTCGAAGGGAACTGACACCGAAAGTTATCCGGAAAACAAATGACTGCAGCCAGATAAATTCGATTATTTGAACGCCACAATTTACCATAAAAACGGTGTATCGACTTGATAAGTATGTATTATGCATACTATAGTATAGATAAGTATGAAAATTTCGACTTAAGCGGAATGGTATACAATTGTCACTTTTATATCATCACGACCAATAACTAATCGATTAAGTGCTTTAACGGTTGTCATTAGACATTAAGTAATATGACTTCGGAGGGAACTTCCAAAGCAATTTTGGAACGGCGAGGTCAGTTATGTAGGATTTAAGCCCGAATGTTGGCATTTCTACATCTGAATACGTTAAATGCAGGGTTTAGCTGGAGACAAACAAGTTGGTAGGTCTTTTTTATATTGGTTAGTGCTTGTGCGAGGAACATTTATAGGCAAATTATAATTAGTTTTATCATTTATGACCTCTTCCTCGAAATGAAAATATAATAGTACCAAAAAACGTAATATTAATATTTCGCTCACAGATCTTCATCAGAAATTATACATTACCCAAACAACAATAATCAGAATACAAGTTTCGACTGCATATTGAAACTTGTAGAAACTTGTATTCTGATTATTGTTGTTTTGGTAATGTATAATTTCTGATGAAGATCTGTGATCGAAATATTAATATAACGTTTTTTTGGTACCATTATATTTTAACTTCGAGGAAGAGGTCATAATTAATGATAAAACTAATTATAAGTTGGTAGGTCATAAGCTAACAGCAAATATGTCCTCCCTCGAATGTGATGCATCCTGTTTGTATACACATGCGACAAATAAGAATGTGTATAGAGCTTGCCTTGGCAGTTGACTGTTCGATTGAAATTTGAAGGACGATATAAAAGTGTTAGTCGCTGTCGTGAGTCGCCCGCCTACTTTACAGCTCGACGGAGGCACAAATGCAAAGCCTAAATCGTTTACCTATAACGTAATTCTTGGGACGGACGCCAATCAAGAGGACATGATTGAAGGCTCAGGTAACGTGTGCGGGGCATGCGTCACCTACTGAGGCTAGCAGCCGACGAAAATGCCGTCAGCACACTCCTGATCAACCAGATCAAACATCTACCGAACAGAAATACCAGTCTGTAGCGTTTGGTTTCCATTCCAGACGGTTACGACCTACTCTCTAACTTCCAGGGTGACCACATCAAAATTAGGCAGCATTGGGCCTGGATAGGTCGGCATCGGCTGCTATCCTCGTGCGTTGTGTTGGGTTTGTCCGGTGACACGTGTGACACCGTTAGACGCGTCATACGTGTGTCACACGTGTCACAACCCTGTGTCACGGACTACGAGCCGGGCAGTCTGACGGTGGTGTGTCTGCGCCGTTTGCAGCTGGAGCCGATTGCCGAGAACATCAAGGCCAAACAGTTCCGCTTCAATATTCTGTTTGAGGCAGAGGCAACGCAAGAAGACGTGCTCAGTCACTCTGGTTGGTAGCTCCCGTGGTTTCGTTGCGCTGTGTCCTATTTAGCCCCGCTGTTGTACATAGCTGAGAAGGTAGTATGCGGCTCGCCGCCCGCTCGGTCGGTAGCTGGCTGGTGTCTTCCGTGGTCTTTCTGCAGTCTCTGCTCGTGATTCTCTGCCTGACACACTCCAGCTTCGACTGCCCGCCGAGCCGCCTGCACTATCCTACTGACTGCCGCCGAATTCCAACAGATAGTGGGCGACCAGCGTCTGACCACTGTGTCTTACTGACCAGCTTCTTTATCGTGTTTTGAATTTCCTCAGTGCTGATGATCATTGTTCTGCCACGCCGCACTAGATAAACCTAGCTGCGCGGCTGCTCTGTTCTCTCGTTTTTTACTGAGTTGTGATGCTCGGACTGCACAGTTAATTACATCTATTGTAATTACACCTATTGTACAATGTTTTGAGACGTATGTACTTATATCTAAGTGTTACACGAGCATGATAATAACAAAGATAATCCCTTCAGTAAATATCTAAGACCCGATTCTAATAACATGCTTATCCAGCAAGTCCCAATGTCTTTATTCCCACTCATAACACAATACTGTCGTACTGCTGGCTGGATGGCGTTATTATGTAATTGTTATTTTTCTTGGTGATCGGTGATGTCGGGATGCAATTGTTTCTGTAACATCATCTATATATAGTTCCTCTACAAATGTAAATATACTATTTGTTTTTAATAATACATTTCTACGATAATTTCAGACGATTAATTTCGCATGTATTCAAGGTTGTGCCTCTCCTTTAACTTTAACCACAAAAATACGCTTAACTGTACACTGCTGCTCTGTCTTTCTCTAGTGGCATACATTTTTGTGTATACGCATTTGCACTGAACTATCACTGTAGGTACCTATTTTATAGTTCCGCATGCAGGTGTACGTCTACGTTCTTTTAGCATTGTTGGACCGTGTTCTGTGTTCTCATTAACTTAAGTTGACACTTGTCTACTTGAAATACTGAATGTTCTTTATTTCGACATTACGTTGCGCGAAATGGGAATTATTACGTGCAAGCAAACGGAAGTTGCGCACTTTTAGCTTCAACAAAATATGACATACAGTATCTTCCATAATACAGCAAGAAGGTGATGATACAACCAGAACTAATCAATATATGACATTTGGAGACCGTAACATATATAATAGGCATGTCAAATGGAAGATAGATGTTATAATGAACAAAGTAAAATACGATTAACTATAAAGTTAAAAATAAATGCTGATAAGACGCGTACCATAACATATTTGATGCAAGGCATGTCCAAACGTTTAACGGGCAAAAAATGCAGTAAGGAAGATGCAGCTATAATTAGTCGAACAATAAAAAAAAAACACCTAATTAGCTCAATTTAGATACTAAACTACATCATATCTTCTGAGCCAGAATGTCTCTGCCCTAGTGCAGGATAGCTCAGCTATATCTTAAGCATAGTATTACCTGAATTTACTCACCTGTTCCATGTCTGTTATCAGAACAACAGACGCATTTATTCAACCACTAGGCGTTGGAATATTCAATATGTCACCGTCCATGTCCTCACCAGCTGTGCTGTGATGTCACTGTATGCAGTGTTGAGATTTAACCTCAGCTGCCGAATGTTCACGTCCATTTGATTAGAGGTGCTGTGCTCAGATGCTTTGCGACGTCGCCGGCGTTTAGCTGACCGGTGACCTCGGCTGTCGCAGGTACCAAGCGTATGGTGGAGATGGCAGTGGAGGGCTACCCGTGCACCATCTTCTGTTACGGGCAGACGGGCAGTGGCAAGACGCACACCTTGACCGGCCCTCCGCACCTGGTCAGTTTCCCGCGACACGGTCACCGTGTGTCAGGTCACCGCACCGTGTGTCATGTCACCACACCGTGTGTCAGGTCACCTCAGGTCACCACACCGTGTGTCAGGCCACCTCAGGTCACCTCACCGTGTGTCAGGCCACCTCACCGTGTGTCAGGTCACCTCAGGTCACCACACCGTGTGTCAGGTCACCGTGTATCAGGTCACCGCACCGTGTGTCAGGTCACCTCAGGTCACCACACCGTGTGTCAGGCCACCTCAGGTCACCTCACCGTGTGTCAGGCCACCTCACCGTGTGTCAGGTCACCTCAGGTCACCTCACCGTGTGTCAGGCCACCTCACCGTGTGTCAGGTCACCTCAGGTCACCACACCGTGTGTCAGGTCACCTCAGGTCACCACACCGGGTGTCAGGTCACCTCAGGTCACCACACCGTGTGTCAGGCCACCACACCGTGTGTCAGGCCACCTCAGGTCACCTCACCGTGTGTCAGACCACCTCACCGTGTGTCAGGTCACCTCAGGTCACCACACCGTGTGTCAGGTCACCTCAGGTCACCACACCGGGTGTCAGGTCACCGTGTGTCAGGTCACCGCACCGTGTGTCAGGCCACCACACCGTGTGTCAGGCCACCTCAGGTCACCTCACCGTGTGTCAGGTCACCTCAGGTCACCACACCGTGTGTCAGGCCACCTCAGGTCACCTCACCGTGTGTCAGGCCACCTCACCGTGTGTCAGGTCACCTCAGGTCACCACACCGTGTGTCAGGTCACCTCAGGTCACCACACCGTGTGTCAGGTCACCGTGTGTCAGGTCATCGCACCGTGTGTCAGGCCACCACACCGTGTGTCAGGTCACCTCAGGTCACCACACCGTGTGTCAGGTCACCTCACCGAATGTGGCTCATTGGGACGCTGCTAAGAGCATGCCGGCGGGCTGGGGCGCAGCCGGGCTCGCACCAACCTGACCGGAGAGTTCGACTGGTACGGTCTGCGTGTATCGTGCTAAGACCCGGCTGAGCCTCAGCCCGCGACAGCTTGAGGGGATTTGTAACGTCATTAATATTTATTTGTGGCGTCACTGGTGTTTTTACCGAGGCTGGGCGTCCCGGTTGTGTTGATTGTGTTAAAGGGGGCGATTTGCTCGTCGTTTGCGTGTTGAATGAATTGTGGTCACGACAGAGTTGCCGTCTGTTTTCTTTGTTCGTAGTTCTTGCGTGCTTCACAATGCTGTTTTAAGTCAATTCAGGTGTCCACTAATCACTTAATGATGATATTTTGGTACAATGTGCTACCGTTTTCATTTGCCTGAGTACTATGACATGCTATTAGTCGCTATTAGACATGCTATTAGTCGCAAGTTCCCGCACACTATCTATTCACTTCGGCTTTTCAATGGATTTTCGAACCCGTTACTGGCGTGGCAGCTGCACCCCTTAACCTGATGTTCTCGGCTCCCGACAGTTTTACAACAAAGCTTACCGCCGCTCATGGAAACCCGAGGTGCGTTATAAGGTCCGTTTTCAGCCGCCTCCATAAGCGGGTACCTGGTGCTTCTCCCTGCTTCTCTGGTGGTGACTGTGATACAGTGACCGTATCGGCCAGAAGCCGCGTCTGTTACATCGGACGCTAAATTCCCTTCTCGACTTTCTCTATACCTACCCGCGCCTCGCATACAGTCATGTCTCGTGCGCAATCCTCCACGTAGATCTCGTTTATAAATCAGGCTCATGGTGTTGTGTTTCAAAATGTACAACACTTAGGCGATAAGCAAGCGGAAGTAATCTTAAAACCGAGTATGGAGGAAGTGCCCATATTGCACCACCTCAGGGAAAATCCAATTTGACGGATGACTAACAAAACGCGACACCGAGCCTGATGGTCCTCGTGCGGGGCATGAGATGACTAGTTATCTGACATGTTGGCCCCACGCTGCGCTTAAACCTAACAAATCATTTCATTCAGCACACAATATGTGCCGTGCTTAATTAACTGCACGAAACTCCGGCTTTATCGCACTTTTGTGGTGCACCACTAGCCTTGTTAAGTGCAATGCAGGGCCGGGTTCATTTTTCGGATTTGTGTTTGCACTTCCTAGTTTTTTTTGTATCCCCAGGTACGCACATCTATTCGCGTGCCCATTTCCAGCCTTGTCCCATATGCAGTGTCGTCCCGTGTCATGCTGGTGCATTTAAGACGTAAACAAACTTTGATGTCGACAGAAACGATTTAATTAAATACTTTTGGTATTTATATTTAACTATATATTTAGATTATATAATTATATTAATAACACGTGCACGGCCGGGGGGGGGGGGGGGGGGTGATCCCCCCTCCTGTTTTCCTGCATAGCGAAAAATCGGCAGCGTGCAGCGCCGCCAAATTTGGCACAGCTGTTTGAGTATCAATTACCCACATAGTCTGCATTTTTTTACCTCATGTCATCTCAGGTCAGGTCACCAGGCCAGGTCACGTGACCCCAACTCCAAGAAGTGTGCAGTCATATCACAGCCATAGTTGTTAGCCGATTGGTTTCAAACTTACAGGATTTCATAAGGCCATAGGTACCTACAATTCGTTTGTCTCGGATTTTTGATACCAGTGAGTGGTCGGGTCAATTTCGTGACCTCCCCATTATAAGTCAATGGGGAACTATCCAAATGCTTCTTATTCCGAGGATACGCATGATAGCAGTCCAGTTCCTTCTGGATCATGTTATCATAGGCCATTCATGATTATTCAGGTGCATTTTTTGTTCCGTGACCCCTACAGGGTCAGCCGAGGTCATCAGAGGTCACAACACTTTTTTTTGTAAATAACTCTCGACGAAAAGAAGATAAAGAAGTGCAACCAGTACAAATGTGTTTGTCTTTTCGAGACACGTCTCCCAATATATAACTTGACCTACGTGGGTCACCACTTGACCTTGACCTGATGTCAATTTTGTATGTTCACCTAACCTGGTCAAAATGAATATGATTCGAAGTGCCTTGACGATAAAAACACGATGGCGACAAAATTAATGCTCTATCTTTATTAGGTAAAATGTTATTTCGAACAACAGCTTTGCCAAAAAATAGCCTTTTCGATATTTGAGGACCTTTGGAGCCTAAATTATTGATTTACGTAGCCCTGGCCCGGGAACGCGAATGTGGTGTTCATTTTACAGTTACGGATCAATTCGACGTGCGCTTGCTATGCACATGTTGTCATGATGCACCATATGAGGAAAAGTCAACGCAATGTCTGAATTGACCAAATGGGGTCTCTAGTATTTTCCTGTCAACGGTAGACTAGACTTAAATCACTCTTTTCTCGTACTAAAGTAAGGAAGTCCTATCCGAGCTGCGTGCACCAGCAGTACGCAACAGCACTTAACGATAACCTTTAATCCGACAATTGATACACTTTCGAGTGCACACTCTTTTTCAAGGGTAGGTACACACGTTAATATGACATCCGAATGTATGTGCGTTACTGAAACTGACGAATGAATTGGGAAATTCTGCCACGCGATGTAACGCAACATCGTTTCCAGAAACATTACCACTATTGGCTCAAACTCAGCTGAACTGGGTTATGTTTCCAATAAATACCTGCTGCTTTAATCTGCACGACAGACCGACCCTGTTAGTTGCATTCCATTACTGTGCGTTGGTAGAATTCGTAGTGCCCAGCACGCCCAGCTGGCTGCACGCTCGGCGGCTTCCTTTGAAGTCAGCCCGGCGCGGCGGCGGGGTAACGCCGTCAAACACAGCAGCGCGCATAGTCATTACCTGGCCGACCGGCAGCCTTTATTTGCCTGAGTGGTGACGTCACTGGACCAGATCACGTGACACACCGGTCAATACGTGACCAGGCGAGCCCGGGCGGCGGCTGTCTCGAGCGATGGATGTTGGTCTAAATGTGACGCTCAGGGGACATTTGGCTGGTACATACATGCGTATCAGCTAAATGACGTACTGTAAATGCTCTATATAGACAAGTGTCTATACAATGCG
This sequence comes from Chirona hameri, assembly GCA_036785665.1. Classification (NCBI taxonomy): domain Eukaryota; kingdom Metazoa; phylum Arthropoda; class Thecostraca; order Balanomorpha; family Balanidae; genus Chirona; species Chirona hameri. The sequence continues at coordinate 37,089 of JAXIVJ010004635.1, forward strand.
TTACTGGCTATACGACAGTTCACTCGACCGAAACAACTTAACATTTTATACCGCCACCATTGGCTTATCAGCGCCGTTTTTCTTTACGGGCTGTGGTGTGGTGCAATATTACGAAGTACATGAGGTACAAGAAACGCATTTAATTAACGCAAAATAGCAAATAAATGAAAACTGATGATGTAAACCAGTGATTCTCAAATAGGGGTTAGTTACCCCACTCGGGATAATAGAGTCCTCGGCCGAAGGTAATGTCGATTGAGCAGCTAAGTGATAAATTCTACCAGATTCGTTTGATGATGCCGCACAATGCACATGCATCTCTTCCCAGTTTCTGTTTCACTGCCAGCACATTATCGCGAGGATCATCAAAACCAATGCTGAATGATTATCAGCTTTGGGTTGCGGTTTGTGTGTTGTTATACACTTGGAACCACTGCTGTAGACTGCATAAGAGCAACACACATATCTACTTATATTGCTGTCCCTAGATGGCACTAGTAGTAAACGCCTGAAGTTATGCTATACTGCATAGCTTGAAGCCGAGAACTGCGGTCTGCGCAATAGGGTATAGGGGGTGACGAGTCATTTTGGTCACCAAAAGCGGTACCTCACCTGGACACTGGACACCACTGATATAAACTATTACTGGCTATGCATAGGATATTCAATGAGGCTATTCACAAAGGGCAGGGCATATTCAATGAGGCTATCCGACTTCCCTTCTTTAATTAAGAATGGCTGATCCAACACTATGTGCGTTTGCGAGTTCTTCAGGTAGTTAACAAGACATAGGTGTAGGATAATGCTGTTAATTGTGATAACAAAAGTAGGGATGTGACAAAAAGTTAATTGCATGATGTTGTATTGGCCTACAAAATGTAGCCACGCCCATAATCACCCGCCTATGCGAATCTGCAGACGCGCTTTCTGGTGTAAATCTGACCCAAAACATACCTTGATATTACTGCATTATAGGATGCACATACGTGGGCCACAATTACAAATGAAATGGAAACGCGGATGAAGATAAATATCACCTTGTCTCCCTCCTGCTTCTTTTTAACATGATTTAACGGAATTATTTTTAAGACTCAAGATATGCCCCAGGATAACCGAATGTTTCTGGATGACATTGCAGTTTAACAAGGCTCCCGACATGTTTTCGGAAGACCATGGACTGGTGTTCCGCGCCTTCGTATACCTGTTCCAAGTGATCAACCAGCAAAAGGACAAGGATTTCCTTCTCAAGGCGTCCTACCTCGAAATCTACAATGAAAAGGTAACAATGACCTGCTGTATTTCATTCATTGAATAGCACACACATACGCACACAGATAATTTCGTATTCAAAACGACGTTGTGTCGTTGTGCATTAATCAACTACACAGATACAAAAACGTCATTCGCCGTTCCAAGTGACCACTAACACCTTCCATGACACTTGTGCGCTCGCCAGGTGATCGATCTTCTGAACCCGGTGAAGGCGGAGCCGGGGAAGCCTCCACGCAGTCTGATGGTGCGCTGGAATAAGAAGAAGCGAGCCTTCTTCGTGGAGAACCTATTCACCGTGGAGTGTGAGGAGCTGGATGATCTGCTGGCCGTGCTCGAGGAAGGTGAGTGAGAAAAAAATGTTCACTTCTAGAAGTGTCGGCGATCTGCTCGAAAATCTCGCGGAAGGTGAGCGACAATAATATCCACCGTACTGCGAATGTGGACTACCTTGGCGGTGCTCGAGGAAGGTGAACGACAATAAGACCTTACTGCGATAGTTTTTGGAAATTTGTCAGACTTTTGGGGATTTGGGAGTCAGACCCCCACCTAATCAATCTTTTGGGCAGTTATCAATTCAGCTGCATGAGCTCAGGTGTTTTTGGTTCGAGTTTAACTGGTGGACAATACAGTCCTTTCGACAATGGGGCGGGGGGCGGGGGACAGTTTGGTAAGGTATCAATTTTTTGGGGTTCATAAAAACAAGGATAATTTTGCATAATGTAAATATATTTTTGTATTATAAAAAAAGCGAAATGAACAAAAAAATGATTAAAAACTAGAACAATTCAGCTCATGTCCTTGTAGTTATGACGTCACGACCATAGTGAAAATCAAAAGTGCCTTCACAAATCACGAGTGTCGTGACGTCACAAACAAAATCAAGAAAGTTTTTTACGAGCGAGCGCGAAACGCTCGCTCGTCCTTCCGTGGTGTATGGGAAAAATATGGCTATGAGCGGCCCAGCCCGACCCGGCCCGGCCCGGCCCGACCCGACCCGACCCGTGGCGACGCTTTTGAGAAGCTCATATCTCTGCAACCGCACGTCCGATTGACAAGCGGACTTCTTTGCTGAGCAGCCCCATCTAACCTACCCTGTTTGAGACCAGTGCCGACTCATGTGGGTGATTACCACTGCGCGTGGCGCGTGCCGCGTGAGGGGGTGTTGAAAAGTATTTTCTCGCAATAACTCCGCAACGGCTGGGCAGATTATGTGCAAATTTAATGTGTGGTTAGGGACCCCTCAGCCGCCACTTTCATGCTACTCAGAGGTGGAGTGACTCTGCACGTGCGCACGTGCACACCCGTATTCTATTTCTCAGGAACGGCTGAGCCGATTGTGTTCAGATTTGGTGTGTGGTTAGGGACCCGACCCGACCCGACCCGACCCCTGTTTCCGCCAGTGTCCCACAAGTCAGGGGTGGGTGCCTCTGCACGTGCGCACGTGCACACCCGTATTATCTATCGCAGGAACGGCTGAGCCGATTGTGTTTGAATTTGGTGCGTGGTTAGGGACCTTTCAGCCGCCGCCTTTCCACAAGTCAGGGGTGGGGTGGCTTTGCACGTGCGCACGTGCTCACCCCTATTCTATATCTCTGGAACGGCTGAGCCGTTTGTTTTCAAATTTGATGTGTGGTTAGGAACCTCTCAGCCCCCACTTTCACACAAGTCAAAGGTCAAAGTCAATGCCTCTGCACGTGCGCGCCCTTTTTTGTATCTCTGAAACTACTTGCCCGATCGAGTCGAAATTCCCCATACATTTCCTTCGCGCTCGCTCGTTCATCGCCAACTACGGCGCCTTACTGGTTTTAAATATGAGAAGTTAAGAGGAAGTTTTAGGACAGAAGGCGGTCTAAGATGTGTGTGAGAAGTATATCGAAAAATCGAGAAAAATATGCTGAATTTGTTATGCGTAAAACCCACTACCTGTCCCAAACCCCATTGTTTGGTTATGTTTAGCAGAAAACAAACAGTAGTTGCCGGATTGAAAGTTGACTAAACCGTGTTTTTGTCTTACAAGTTGGTCATTGCTACAACAGTCCCTGCTTGCTTACTTACTACCAGTTGTGCTGATGCCGACACCGGCGGCCGTCACCAGCGGCCGTCACCAGCGGCCGTCACCAGCGGCCGTCGCCGACACCGGCGGCCGTCGCCCACGAATACCTTTTGTCCCCACCATACACCGTCACCGCCTCTGCCGTGTTTGTGCATGGCGTCTGCCACCCGGTCCAGGTGTTCTGTGTGACTCGTGTATGCCCGGGTCCGGCGGCGGCGGCGGCGGCGGCGGCGGCGGCGGCGGCGGGTCGGGTCGATAACGTTACCTGCTGTCACTGAACCAAGCCCTGTATACGCTGCGAACCCGGCCGCCACCGCCGCCGCCGCCGCCGTAGGCTGACTGCCATATATCGGAGTATCGACCGGCGTCCCACCAATGGTTTACTGAACTGTGTCATCCACCGCGGAGTCGCAGGTCGGCTTTGCACCGTCTGTTGGTTATGTGAGAGCCCGACGACCGGCCAAGGTCGCGTTTGTGTGTTGTCGATAGCCGTCGATGACGGCTGACGATGATATGACGCTGTGACGGACGGGATCAGCGGTGTCGGCGCGTGTTGACGATGATATGACGCTGTGACGGACGGAATCAGTGGTGTGTTGATGATGAGTTGACGCTGTGATGGACGAAATCGGCGGTGTCGCTGTGTTGATGATGGGTCTCGCGGTGATGGTCAGGGTGAGGGTGGTGTTTTGGTGGAGATGTTTGGTGACGGACTGACGGGTTCGCAGGTTTGCGGAATCGAGCCGTCGCCAGTCACAACATGAACGAGTTTTCCAGTCGCAGCCACACGATCCTGACAGTCACCATCACCTCCGAGCAAAAGGTACGCCGGGGTAAATCACCTTCGAATAAAATGTACAAAGACGGCTACTGTGCACAATAATGATTAAAATATCAACTTCACAAATTCAGCATACAGTTTCTAAAAGCTATAGACGAACGCTTTCTAAGACCTCCGACAGGTACACAACAATTATGTGTATCCCACGCATGGGTAAAGTTTCCCATTCAAATGGTGGGGCCATTGCCCCACCAACTTTGTGTTTTGCCCCACCAACTCTTGTCAGATTTGGAGGTCATCCGGCATTAAAATGGTAATTTTCGCCTCAACCAAACAAAACAACCAAGCAAAATGGCATTTTGCCCCACCAAGTTACTTGGAAAAACTCCACCCATGAATTCTCACGCCTCTAAGCTCACACCAATTGCCGAACGTATACCAATAATTTATAATAAAAATAGATTTTTCGCCCCTATACGGATGGCAACGTTTTTGCTTCCTTTTATCAGTAGCAAAGCGTTTAGGGCCGATAGCCGTTCTGACCCCTGCTTATGTCATATCTCTATAAAGCGCCGTTCTGACCCCTGCTTATGTCATATCTCTATAAAGCGCCGTTCTGACCCCTGCTTATGTCATATCTCTATAAAGCGCCGTTCTGACCCCTGCTTATGTCATATCTCTATTAAGCGCCGTTCTGACCCCTGCTTCTGTCATCTCTCTATTAAGCGCCGTCCTGACCCCTGCTTCTGTCATCTCTCTATTAAGCGCCGTCCTGACCCCTGCTTCTGTCATCTCTCTATTAAGCGCCGTTCTGACCCCTGCTGCTGTCATCTCTCTATTAAGCGCCGTTCTGACCCCTGCTTCTGTCATCTCTCTATTAAGCGCCGTTCTGACCCCTGCTTCTGTCATCTCTCTATTAAGCGCCGTCCTGACCCCTGCTTCTGTCATCTCTCTATTAAGCGCCGTTCTGACCCCTGCTTCTGTCATATCTTTATTAAGCGCCGTCCTGACCCCTGCTTCTGTCATCTCTCCCTATTAAGCGCCGTCCTGAACCCTGCTTCTGTCATCTCTCTATTAAGCGCCGTCCTGACCCCTACTTCTGTCATATCTCTCTATTAAGCGCCGTTCTGACCCCTGCTTCTGTCATATCCCCATTAAGCGCCGTTATGACCCCTGCTTCTGTCATCTCTCTATTAAGCGCCGTTCTGACCCCTGCTTCTGTCATCTCTCTATTAAGCGCCGTCCTGACCCCTGCTTCTGTCATCTCCCTAATTATCGCCGTTCTGACCCCTGCTTCTGTCATCTCCCCATTAAGCGCTGTTCTGACCCCTGCTTCTGTCATCTCTCTATTAAGCGCCGTTCTGACCCCTGCTTCTGTCATCTCTCTATTAAGCGCCGTCCTGACCCCTGCTTCTGTCATCTCTCTATTAAGCGCCGTTCTGACCCCTGCTTCTGTCATATCTTTATTAAGCGCCGTCCTGACCCCTGCTTCTGTCATCTCTCCCTATTAAGCGCCGTCCTGACCCCTGCTTCTGTCATCTCTCTATTAAGCGCCGTCCTGACCCCTACTTCTGTCATATCTCTCTATTAAGCGCCGTTCTGACCCCTGCTTCTGTCATCTCCCCATTAAGCGCCGTTCTGACCCCTGCTTCTGTCATCTCTCTATTAAGCGCCGTTCTGACCCCTGCTTCTGTCATCTCTCTATTAAGCGCCGTCCTGACCCCTGCTTCTGTCATCTCCCTAATTAGCGCCGTTCTGACCCCTGCTTCTGTCATCTCCCCATTAAGCGCCGTTCTGACCCCTGCTTCTGTCATCTCTCTATTAAGCGCCGTTCTGACCCCTGCTTATGTCATATCTCTATTAAGCGCCGTCCTGACCCCTGCTTCTGTCATCTCTCTATTAAGCGCCGTTCTGACCCCTGCTTCTGTCATCTCTCTATTAAGCGCCGTTCTGAACCCTGCTTCTGTCATCTCTCTATTAAGCGCCGTTCTGACCCCTGCTTCTGTCATCTCTCTATTAAGCGCCGTTCTGATCTCTGCTTCTGTCATCTCTCTATTAAGCGCCGTCCTGACCCCTGCTTCTGTCATCTCTCTATTAAGCGCCGTCCTGACCCCTGCTTCTGTCATCTCTCTATTAAGCGCCGTCCTGACCCCTGCTTCTGTCATCTCTCTATTAAGCGCCGTCCTGACCCCTGCTTCTGTCATCTCTCTATTAAGCGCCGTCCTGACCCCTGCTTCTGTCATCTCTCTATTAAGCGCCGTCCTGACCCCTGCTTCTGTCATCTCTCTATTAAGCGCCGTTCTGACCCCTGCTTCTGTCATCTCTCTATTAAGCGCCGTTCTGACCCCTGCTTCTGTCATCTCTCTATTAAGCGCCGTTCTGACCCCTGCTTCTGTCATCTCTCTATTAAGCGCCGTCCTGACCCCTGCTTCTGTCATCTCTCTATTAAGCGCCGTTCTGATCTCTGCTTCTGTCATCTCTCTATTAAGCGCCGTCCTGACCCCTGCTTCTGTCATCTCTCTATTAAGCGCCGTCCTGACCCCTGCTTCTGTCATCTCTCTATTAAGCGCCGTCCTGACCCCTGCTTCTGTCATCTCTCTATTAAGCGCCGTCCTGACCCCTGCTTCTGTCATCTCTCTATTAAGCGCCGTTCTGACCCCTGCTTCTGTCATCTCTCTATTAAGCGCCGTTCTGATCTCTGCTTCTGTCATCTCTCTATTAAGCGCCGTTCTGACCCCTGCTTCTGTCATCTCTCTATTAAGCGCCGTCCTGACCCCTGCTTCTGTCATCTCTCTATTAAGCGCCGTTCTGACCCCTGCTTCTGTCATCTCTCTATTAAGCGCCGTGCTGACCCCTGCTTCTGTCATCTCTCTATTAAGCGCCGTTCTGACCCCTGCTTCTGTCATCTCTCTATTAAGCGCCGTTCTGATCTCTGCTTCTGTCATCTCTCTATTAAGCGCCGTTCTGACCCCTGCTTCTGTCATCTCTCTATTAAGCGCCGTTCTGACCCCTGCTTCTGTCATCTCTCTATTAAGCGCCGTTCTGACCCCTGCTTCTGTCATCTCTCTATTAAGCGCCGTTCTGACCCCTGCTTCTGTCATCTCTCTATTAAGCGCCGTTCTGACCCCTGCTTCTGTCATCTCTCTATTAAGCGCCGTCCTGACCCCTGCTTCTGTCATCTCTCTATTAAGCGCCGTTCTGACCCCTGCTTCTGTCATCTCTCTATTAAGCGCCGTTCTGACCCCTGCTTCTGTCATCTCCCCATTAAGCGCCGTTCTGACCCCTGCTTCTGTCATCTCTCTATTAAGCGCCGTCCTGACCCCTGCTTCTGTCATCTCTCTATTAAGCGCCGTCCTGACCCCTGCTTCTGTCATCTCTCTATTAAGCGCCGTTCTGACCCCTGCTGCTGTCATCTCTCTATTAAGCGCCGTCCTGACCCCTGCTTCTGTCATCTCTCTATTAAGCGCCGTTCTGACCCCTGCTTCTGTCATCTCTCTATTAAGCGCCGTCCTGACCCCTGCTTCTGTCATCTCTCTATTAAGCGCCGTTCTGACCCCTGCTTCTGTCATCTCCCCATTAAGCGCCGTTCTGACCCCTGCTTCTGTCATCTCTCTATTAAGCGCCGTCCTGACCCCTGCTTCTGTCATCTCTCTATTAAGCGCCGTCCTGACCCCTGCTTCTGTCATCTCTCTATTAAGCGCCGTTCTGACCCCTGCGTCTGTCATCTCTCTATTAAGCGCCGTTCTGACCCCTGCTTCTGTCATCTCTCTATTAAGCGCCGTTCTGATCTCTGCTTCTGTCATCTCTCTATTAAGCGGCGTTCTGACCCCTGCTGCTGTCATCTCTCTATTAAGCGCCGTTCTGACCCCTGCTTCTGTCATCTCTCTATTAAGCGCCGTTCTGACCCCTGCTTCTGTCATCTCTCTATTAAGCGCCGTTCTGACCCCTGCTTCTGTCATCTCTCTATTAAGCGCCGTTCTGACCCCTGCTTCTGTCATCTCTCTATTAAGCGCCGTTCTGACCCCTGCTTCTGTCATCTCTCTATTAAGCGCCGTTCTGACCCCTGCTTCTGTCATCTCCCCATTAAGCGCCGTTCTGACCCCTGCTTCTGTCATCTCTCTATTAAGTGCCGTCCTGACCCCTGCTTCTGTCATCTCTCTATTAAGCGCCGTCCTGACCCCTGCTTCTGTCATCTCTCTATTAAGCGCCGTTCTGACCCCTGCTTCTGTCATCTCTCTATTAAGCGCCGTTCTGACCCCTGCTTCTGTCATCTCCCCATTAAGCGCCGTTCTGACCCCTGCTTCTGTCATCTCTCTATTAAGCGCCGTCCTGACCCCTGCTTCTGTCATCTCTCTATTAAGCGCCGTCCTGACCCCTGCTTCTGTCATCTCTCTATTAAGCGCCGTTCTGACCCCTGCTGCTGTCATCTCTCTATTAAGCGCCGTCCTGACCCCTGCTTCTGTCATCTCTCTATTAAGCGCCGTTCTGACCCCTGTTTCTGTCATCTCTCTATTAAGCGCCGTCCTGACCCCTGCTTCTGTCATCTCTCTATTAAGCGCCGTTCTGACCCCTGCTTCTGTCATCTCCCCATTAAGCGCCGTTCTGACCCCTGCTTCTGTCATCTCTCTATTAAGCGCCGTCCTGACCCCTGCTTCTGTCATCTCTCTATTAAGCGCCGTCCTGACCCCTGCTTCTGTCATCTCTCTATTAAGCGCCGTCCTGACCCCTGCTTCTGTCATCTCTCTATTAAGCGCCGTTCTGACCCCTGCTTCTGTCATCTCTCTATTAAGCGCCGTTCTGACCCCTGCTTCTGTCATCTCTCTATTAAGCGCCGTTCTGACCCCTGCTTCTGTCATCTCTCTATTAAGCGCCGTCCTGACCCCTGCTTCTGTCATCTCTCTATTAAGCGCCGTTCTGACCCCTGCTTCTGTCATCTCTCTATTAAGCGCCGTTCTGATCTCTGCTTCTGTCATCTCTCTATTAAGCGCCGTTCTGACCCCTGCTTCTGTCATCTCTCTATTAAGCGCCGTCCTGACCCCTGCTTCTGTCATCTCTCTATTAAGCGCCGTTCTGACCCCTGCTTCTGTCATCTCTCTATTAAGCGCCGTCCTGACCCCTGCTTCTGTCATCTCTCTATTAAGCGCCGTTCTGACCCCTGCTTCTGTCATCTCTCTATTAAGCGCCGTTCTGACCCCTGCTTCTGTCATCTCTATATTAAGCGCCGTCCTGACCCCTGCTTCTGTCATCTCTCTATTAAGCGCCGTTCTGATCTCTGCTTCTGTCATCTCTCTATTAAGCGCCGTCCTGACCCCTGCTTCTGTCATCTCTCTATTAAGCGCCGTCCTGACCCCTGCTTCTGTCATATCTCTATAAAGCGCCGTCCTGACCCCTGCTTCTGTCATCTCTCTATTAAGCGCCGTTCTGACCCCTGCTTCTGTCATCTCTCTATTAAGCGCCGTCCTGACCCCTGCTTCTGTCATCTCTCTATTAAGCGCCGTTCTGACCCCTGCTTCTGTCATCTCTCTATTAAGCGCCGTTCTGACCCCTGCTTCTGTCATCTCTCTATTAAGCGCCGTTCTGACCCCTGCTTCTGTCATCTCTCTATTAAGCGCCGTCCTGACCCCTGCTTCTGTCATCTCTCTATTAAGCGCCGTCCTGACCCCTGCTTCTGTCATCTCTCTATTAAGCGCCGTTCTGACCCCTGCTTCTGTCATCTCTCTATTAAGCGCCGTTCTGACCCCTGCTGCTGTCATCTCTCTATTAAGCGCCGTTCTGACCCCTGATTCTGTCATCTCTCTATTAAGCGCCGTTCTGATCCCTGCTTCTGTCATCTCCCCATTAAGCGCCGTTCTGACCCCTGCTTCTGTCATCTCTCTATTAAGCGCCGTTCTGACCCTTGCTTCTGTTTCCTCGCTCCATCAGGCGGCCGAGGACTCTGACGTCTACATCTCGAAGCTCGGCAAGCTCAACTTCGTCGACCTGGCCGGCAGCGAGATGACCAAGAAGACCAACAGCGAAGGCAAGACATTGGAGGAGGCCAACAACATCAACAAGAGCCTCATGGTCCTCGGTAAGTGTCCCTGCACGATGCGCCTGTGATGTGCAGTGTGCGGAACCAGCATCATGAGAACACTGTGGTTCATAATCAGAGTTTCTCGAACGTCATAAGCTGCATGCACAGTCTAGCGGGCCTCTATCGACAGGAAGGAAAGCCATAAACTATGGGTGTCCGCAAATAGACACGATAGGCGGTACAGATATGGATACATCGATAGCGATCGGTTACAAGCCAGTACAATAACCTCGCTGCTACAGGATCTCAGAGGTAGGACTGGGGGTTTGACGTTGCGTCAGTCTTAAATTGGCGGAAACACACGAAGTATTATCTTTAATATTTATCAACGCAAATGAAACGCTGACATTTGCGCATAGAATGCGTTATCCGAATGTGAATTAGCTACATGATCGCTGCAGTTTTGCTATAGATTTGAACGGAACAGTCGTCCATACGATGGGTTGCTATGGACGTTATAGTGCCCTGGTTACGATGGACGTTATAGTGTCCTGGTTACGATGGACGTTATAGTGCCCTGGTTACGATGGACGTTATAGTGCCCTGGTTACGATGAACGTTATAGTGCCCTGGTTACGATGGACGTTATAGTGCCCTGGTTACGATGGACGTTATAGTGCCCTGGTTACGATGGACGTTATAGTGCCCTGGTTACTATGGACGTTATAGTGCCCTGGTTACGATGGACGTTATAGTGCCCTGGTTACGATGGACGTTATAGTGCCCTGGTTACGATGGACGTTATAGTGTCGTGGTTACTATGGACGTTATAGTGCCCTGGTTACGATAGACGTTATAGTTCCCTGGTTACTATGGACGTTATAGTGCCCTGGTTACTATGGACGTTATAGTGCCCTGGTTACGATGGACGTTATAGTGCCCTGGTTACGATGGACGTTATAGTGCCCTGGTTACGATGGACGTTATAGTGCCCTGATTACGATGGACGTTATAGTGCCCTGGTTACTATGGACGTTATAGTGCCCTGGTTACGATGGACGTTATAGTGTCATGGTTACTATGGACGTTATAGTGCCCTGGTTACAATGCACGTTATAGTGCCCTGGTTACTATGGACGTTATAGTGCCCTGGTTACGATAGACGTTATAGTGCCCTGGTTACTATGGACGTTATAGTGCCCTGGTTACTATGGACGTTATAGTGCCCTGGTTATGATGGACGATATAGTGCCCTGGTTACGATGGACGTTATAGTGCCCTGGTTATGATGGACGTTATAGTGCCCTGGTTTCGATGGACGTTATAGTGCCCTGGTTACGATGGACCTTATAGTGCCCTGGTTACGATGGACGTTATAGTGCCCTGGTTACTATGGACGTTATAGTGCCCTGGTTACGATGAACGTTATAGTGCCCTGGTTAGTATGGACGTTATATTGCCCTGGTTACGATGAACGTTATAGTGCCCTGGTAACTATGGACGTTATAGTGCCCTGGTTACGATGGACGTTATAGTGCCCTGGTTACGATGGACTTTGTAGTGCCCTGGTTACGATGAACGTTATGGCTCCCTGGTTACGATGGACGTTATAGTGCCCTGGTTACTATGGACGTTATAGTGCCCTGGTTACGATGGACGTTATAGTGCCCTGGTTACGATGGAAGTTATAGTTCCCTGGTTACTATGGACGTTATGGTGCCCTGGTTACGATGAACGTTATAGTGCCCTGGTTACGATGGACGTTATAGTGCCCTGGTTACGATGGAAGTTATAGTTCCCTGGTTACTATGGACGTTATAGTGCCCTGGGTACGATGAACGTTATAGTGCCCTGGTTACGATGGACGTTATAGTGCCCTGGTTACGATGGAAGTTATAGTGCCCTGGTTACGATGGACGTTATGGTGCCCTGGTTACGATGGACGTTATAGTGCCCTGGTTACGATGGAAGTTATAGTGCCCTGGTTACTATGGACGTTATAGTGCCCTGGTTACGATGGAAGTTATAGTGCCCTGGTTACGATGGACGTTATGGTGCCCTGGTTACGATGGACGTTATAGTGCCCTGGTTACGATGGAAGTTATAGTGCCCTGGTTACTATGGACGTTATAGTGTTCTGATTACGATGGACGTTATAGTGCCCTGGTTACGATGGACGTTATAGTGCCCTGGTTACGATGGACGTTGTAGTGCCCTGGTTACGATGCGCTCCTTTGACTCACGCTTTAATCGATGCGCCACTTAGCGACCTGTAAACCAGCTGGCGTCGCAACACACGCAGCTGGTACACTGCACAGCGACTGCAAACTGCATAACATCAGTCAGTTGCGTCGGTGGAGTTTAGGATTGTGCAATAAACGTAGCATTGAACTTTTAGAAGATACGTTTGTGCGACACAAGATGCAGCACCTGTCAACACAAAGCAGCTGCTTTTAAATACGAGTATTAAAAGGAATGTTTCACCTTTCTGAAAGTTGTCAAATATACGCTGGTTGTAGTATAAAATATGAAGTAAGTGCTGCTGGAAACGATGGTGATATTTTTTTCACTCGAAAAGTCACTTAACTTTATATAAATTAAGTTTTTCGATTTGGGTGAATGACGTCATTATTGAGCTATAGAATGCCACTGATTGGCTGACAAAGTGGGATTGGATGAAAAAAGTGGCTGTTAGCCAATCAGCGGCTGCACCAGCCTGGAGTCATTTTGCAAATGGCAAATTAAATTGCTTAAAAACGGTTAAGTTTTGGGAAAAATGACCTTATTAATTTAGACATTTTAATAACGGCCCAAGATAATGGATATCTCAGTTTCAAACTAATACAAAGGTGAAACATTCCCTTTAAGCAACACCACCATGGACGTCGAAATCGGGGGAGCGGGGACGGAAGATACGTCTCTCTAACTTCTCAGATTTTTTTTTTACAATAGGCCTATATACAATGCATGCAAAGAATCACATTTAGAATGGTGATCCCCCGCCAACTTTTGGCGCGTGGCTGCACTTTTGGACACTGCGATCGCTGGCATGATTTCAGAACAGATCGGAACAACGGTCGGGGACATGCTTTGAACGATGGATTGCCTGTGAAATTTTATATACGGGTGACTGTCTATCGAGACATGATTTGGACGGTGGACTATTACTGATATGATTTGGACAATGGGGTTGGGGACAATTATGTAAGGTGCACTTTTGGACACTGCGATCGCTGGCATGATTTCAGAACAGATCAGAACAACGGTCGGGGACATGCTTTGAACGATGGATTGCCTGTGAAATTTTATATACGGGTGACTGTCTATCGAGACATGATTTGGACGGTGGACTATTACTGATATGATTTGGACAATGGGGTTGGGGACAATTCTGTAAGGTACCATTTTTGGGGGATTCATAAAAATAAGGATAATTTTTCATAATGTAAATACTTTTTTATTATACAAAAATGCGAAATGTTCTCAAAAATGATTAAAAACTGAAACAAGTCAGCTCATGTCCTTGTAGTTGTGACGTCACGACCATAGTGAAAATCAAAAGTGCCGTCACAAATCACGAGTGTCGCGACGTCACAAACAAAATCAAGAATGTTTTTATATGAGAAGTTACGTTAGAAGTTAATTTAAGGGTGGCGTGGGGTCCTCAGTGCGAAAAAGTCGTTGAAAAGGGATAGGAGTTTGTAATTATCACCTAACCTGCTGGGGTATTCAGCCAAACACACCCCGCCGCACCGCGCTGGGGGTAGATTCTGCCCCAACGTTATCTTCCGAACCAATAACCGCAGCGAGACGCACAATGCGGCATTCGAAAGCTCTCAATGAGACGCATCTCAAGCTTACGAGAAATGTTCAAAATAAGGTCACATGTCAGGTCACGGTCAGGTCAAAGGTCAAAATTGAGGTATTTGAGTTTTTGGGACATACTCTCCATCCAAAGTTTTAGATTGCGACTATTATCGTACAAAGTGGTCTCAAAGGTATAATGCATATCCCGCATAAACAAAGGCGAAATTGTATGCAAAGGTCAAGGTCAAGATCAGTTCACAAAAGGACACTATTGGCAAGAGGTCTACAAAAGCCATGCTGCTCCTGTTTTATGGGTTAGTTTACACGTATAATTCGATAGTAGTAGCCATTTTCACAACCTGACTCACCCCATGTAATGGCCCTCAGGTCAAGGTGAGGTCACATAAGGTCAAAATTAAAAATTGATTCATGTAAATAAAAAGACATGGTTCTAGACCAGTTTTGTCTCAGAAATATAGCGCTGGCATTGATTTGTCTGTATCTGGTCACTAGAAGCAAAAACAAAACGGAACTTAAAAAAATGTCATGACTTACCTAAATTTCCCAATGGAAAACACAATTCTAAAGGATAGTGTTGTCCAATGGTTCAACCAACCTTCGGTTACTTGGGAGCCATAAGTAAGTCAAAAATAAAGATATTGCTTTTACATTTGGTGTGGGTATCATCCATACTTTGTGCTCCACTATATTTCCTCCGTTTTTTAAAATTAAATATCATCAACAATTGATTTTGTGGATTTTTTCCCGGACAAAAACAAAATATTTATTTGTATTTGTGGGAGTCAAAAACCTACAATTACGGAAATCCGAGATAGCCATTTTGAAGAAAATGTACTTTCCTTTCTTTTGAAGTTTTTATTTGAAATTTGCGTCAAAACTCGATGTTCTACGATTTTTCAAACATTTATCATTTTTCCATCAAAATGGCAAGTCATGACGTCAATAAAACGTCATTATTTCCCAAAGTACTACATCGATTTCATTGAAATTTGGTAGGAAAACGTAAAATTGATTCAGCATGAGATACTGAAAGTTTCACTTCGATATCTATGAGGGGATAATTTGCCCCTAATGCCCCCCCCCCTGGATCCGCCGGTGGCCATTGTCATGAGGTGCGGCAAGGTTGTCGTGGAAAAATTGCAGTGTCGCGCCAAAATAACTCATTATTTTAACACACCCAAACTATTTTGACAGTGCTATGATTTAGGGGCGCCCTCCGTGGGTTTAAGGGCGCATCCATGGGTTGGGGGCGCCCTCCATGAGTTTGGGAGCTCCCTCCTCAGATTCTGGGTGCACCTCATCGCGTTTAAGGGCGCACTTCCGAGTTTCAGGGCGCCCTTCCAAAGTTTGGGGTGCTTTTCGGGCATCGGGACTCCCTACCCGGAATTGGGAGCACCCTCCATGGGATTGGGGGCGCCCTCTATGGATTTTGGGGCACCCTCCTCAGATTTGGGGCGCCCTTCTAAGATTCGGTGTGCATGCCTAATCGCGTTCGAGGGCGCGCTTTCCGAGTTTCGAGGGCGCCCTTCCGAAGTGCTGAAGTTCGGGGTGCTTTTGGGGCATCGGGGCACACTCCCCGGAATTGGGGGTGGGGTGGGGGGCGCCCTCCATGGGTTTGGGGGGCGCCTGTGGCGCCCAGATTGCGCCTTCGGCGCAAAACCAGTGCCCCTGCGCCTTCGGTGCAGGGGCTTTTTGAAAACAGTTGTCATGATGGTTAATTTGTTTTCAACATAGGAGTTTTGCATAGTTTTGTCTCTGGCTGTATACAATGCTTTAGCTTATAAATTAAACAAAAAAATGTCTTCTTCCCAAAAACAATCAACAAACAATCGAAAAAATGGCAATTAAATCACAGTTCATTTATGCACCCAACGGCGACCTATTTAGTGTCTGCAATTTGTCTCAGGGACATTGTCACAGTGCTTTCCAATGAAATAAAAGCGCCAGACATGTCACGCAAGATATAGAGAATGACCATACCGTTCGGCACCACATATAAGTACATCCTATATTTAAATTTCCCAATTTGAATTATCGAAGTATAACAAAAAAATCATTCTTAAATTGAGACATGATCAATTTGATACCATACATGTGTCATAAGAATGCAGAAAAATAAATCAAAAGGGTTAATATTTTCCTTTAAGCAAGGACACGCAAGTAGCGGAACATTCAAATAACAATGAGCTTATCAAGTGACCACGGTAATGAGGCCAGAGTGAATGAATGAATGTGTTTGGAATAGTTCACCTTTAGCATGGGGTTTTGAACTGAGATAGCAGATTTGTAGAGCAGATCGAAAAACGGGTTGTGGTGAAATAATTACCTCGCTACGCTAAGTAATTTCGACACAGGACTAGTGTGCCCCTTTTAGAAGACTATTTCGCGGACTCTATTTCGGGTCCGCGAAACTTGTGTCGGGTCCTCACAAAGGTTGTTTACGTTACAAGCAGCCTGCGTACCTACATATGCCTAAAGTCCGTCGTTATTGTGTGCAATAGTTTCCATATCGAAGCTACCATATACATGACGTCATAATTGTCATGAAGTTTGTTTATGGCCATGGAGGAGAAAAGAGAAACATGCCCATTTATTTTCGACGGATATCCATCGCCATCGTCAAAACAAATGTCATATTCGTTTTTTTCAGCTCGAAATACCCCGTGTAGCCAAATTTCAAGACAACTTTCAAGGTGACCTATTCCCTTTAAACATGCTATACGAAATATGTGTATTTATGTTCTCAAAATGTTTTGTAACGAATAATTTTGCATAATGAATAATTATTGTATAATTAATCATTATTGCATAATGCATCATTACTGCATAATTAATAATTATTGCATAATTAATCATGATTGCATAATTATTCATTATTGCATAATTAATCATTATTGCATAATTAATAATTATTGCATAATTAATCATTACTGCATAATTAATTATTATTGCATAATCAATTATTATTGCATAATTAATCATTATTGCATAATTAATCATTATTGCACAATTAATCATTATTGCATAATTAATCACTATTGCATAATTAATCATGGCATAATTCATAATTATGGCATAATTAATAATTGCTGCATAATTAATAATTACTGCATAATTAATCATTATTGCATAATTAACTATTATTGCATAATGAGACATTATGAATGATGTCTCATAAGAAGAAGCAGCGTTTCGGTATTGGCGAAGGCTGCGTGCTGCGGCGAGCGATGGGGCGGAGCGTCTGCTGGCTGGGGCCGACAAACAATTACGGAACGGGCGCCAGCGGGGGTCCCGCCGCGTCGGGGACACTAAAAAGTACCCAAGATCCATAAATACACGAGTCCATAAGTCCCAGAATCCATAAATACCCGAGTCCATAAGTTCCCGAGTTCAAAAGTACCCAGAATCCATAAATACTGTCGCGTGGCTATCTCGTACCAGACAATACCCGCGCCGGTCAGCGCGGGGGAAGCACTGAACGCAATAACAGGGGAAGCCGGGCCCCCGTTCCGTAATTGGCGGGTGGCTAAACTGACTATTAACCCGCGCACTGCAGGGGCTTTGCGCCGAACACGAACTGCAGGGGGGTTGATTTCCGCCCCCCTGAGATCTCGAAAACTACGCAACGTAGCGAGAATCAGAAAAAGGCATTAGCTAGATTCATACATTTTCTATCGAAAGTATTTCAATGTTTTTTAAGTCAGGTCAAAATTGAGGTCACCAGAGGTCATCAAAGGTCAAATTTTCCATTTTTTCTCTCCTGTTTTAGGACATCGCTCCAGAAATTCCCATATATCTCAGAAACGATGATAGTTAGAAACAAACGGAAAAAAGAAAACGCCAGCCAGTTAAATTTGTAATCGCTAAGGTGTCCTCAGATTTGATCTCACGTCAATGTTTGAGGCTCCAGAGGTCAAAAAGAAAAAAATGCCGTTTTTTTGCTAAATCGTGTTTTGCAATTAACTTTTTACTTAATAAAGATAACGTAAAACTGTTTACGCCATTGTGTTTATTTTGTCAAGGCACTTTGAATGATATATATGGTGACCTTGTTAAGTCAACTTAACAATTTGACCTAAGGTCAAGGTCAAGTGGTGACCCAAGTAGGGCATGTTGCATATAGGAAGACGTGTCTCGACGAGACAAACACATTGATGTCTGTTTTACTTCTCAATCTTCATTATGTCGAGAGTTATTGACAAAAAAGTGATGGTGACCTCGCATGACCTCAAATGACCCAATAGGGGTCACTGAACAAAAATTACACTTGGATCATCAAGAATATCCTATAATAACATGATCCAGAAGTAATTGGACTAGTACCATGCATATCCTTGAAATAGGAAGCATTTGTATATTTCCCCATTTACTTATTATGGTGAGGTTATGTAATGCGATACATTTTTTTCTTTCAATCAAACATCAGAAATCTGCAACACAGTCAAAACAATCAACAATTAGCAGCAAAAGCTGTCCAGTGGTGGACGGTGGATGAGACGAGCGTCTCCGTGGTCTGCACCGGAGCCTGGGACCACGGCCAGCCGGGGACAGCTGCAGAGAAAAACGAAAACAGGTGTCGGCTCCCCTTGTTTTGACGGAGCCGGGTGAAGGGCGGCCCAGGAATGTGAACGCCTGGGCGGCGGCCGGCCACGGAAGAGGTGAAAGCTTTTGGTAGGAAAGGGAAAGTTGTTAAAAGGCCTGACCAGAGCAAACGGGGGACCTTTTTCTGACGTACGTACGGGGGAGAGGACAGTCAGGACTGGACCGTGAGAGTGCACGAACGGAGGCGGCCGCGGCCCTCGCCGCGAGGCCCGGCCGCGGCCCCACTGTCGTGACGCTCGTCACGACAGGGTCGACGTTCATGTGGCTGTGACAGAAGATTTTTGGAGTAACTTTGTGGAGAGTCATGCAAATTAATTGCCTCAGTCAAGAAGTTGATTTATTTTCCTGAAACAAGAGAAAGCCAAGATGGACAGAAGAGACGAATTGATAACTGAGGCTGAAGGGCAGCAACCCTGAAAATTGACTATTGTTGTTGTTGTTGCTTGTTTAAATTCATTTGGCGAAAGACGAGCACACGCATCATCACAAGTAAGGTCGAGGTCTGCACACTCTGTCGGTCCTACCTTCCACTCGCCGTTAGTTTTGTGCATCCCCGTGCACCATGTTTTTAAATTTTGCATAGTCATTGGCGGCCGCTCTATTCCGATTACTCACCTGCCATGAATTGGTCATTCAGTCACAGTATGTTTTCTTGTTTTGTAGTTGTGTGCCAGCGCGCAAGCTCGAAATCATCATTTATCAGACGATTAACTTACACTATCGGTGCACCAATTCTCTGTAAATAAACCCTGTGTGAATTATATATAGATGGCTCTAATTTGGAAAGTGAATGAGGGTTGACTGAGGAAGGAATAATGATGAGCGACTGAGGAGCGACTTATTTTTGGGGAAAATAACGTAATATAATTAATAATATTCACGTAATAA
Source organism: Chirona hameri (assembly GCA_036785665.1). Classification (NCBI taxonomy): domain Eukaryota; kingdom Metazoa; phylum Arthropoda; class Thecostraca; order Balanomorpha; family Balanidae; genus Chirona; species Chirona hameri. The sequence continues at coordinate 56,526 of JAXIVJ010004635.1, forward strand.
TATTAACGAAGGGTCATGACGTGAATTAAATGCTTACAAGGCAGGGTAATGCATTTTTTTTGCTCGATGCAATTAAATACTCAATTCAATTACGATGAGTGAAGGTATGTGTTTACTGATATATTAAATGCCAATTGTTTCTGGTAAAGTCCGAGTGATGCGATAATTTACGTGAAATACCTGTACGATATATTTTGAGAAATTGCTAACCCGATTTCCCGGTAGACAGAGTAACAGAGATTTTGACCTGAACCTTGCAATCCGATTTCCGGTTCGGTCGATGTAATTGGTTAAATCGATGAAATTTCCAGATCCGGCTAAATGTTTAAAGTAAATTAACTTCACTATGTAAGTTTGAGATTTAACCTGTTAGCCTGTTTACGCCGCCTTGACGTCAGATCCAGTTGATAACTGTAACGTCTCGGTCAAAAGAAACAGATAATTTATGGATTATGACGTGAGAATGAATAAACAAGTTTGTTTGTATCTAAATGTCGAAGAAAGCTAAGATTGCCTCCACACAGCCCAAGCCGGCGAGAATTGCAGGATTAATACTGTCGTTTTGATCACAAAAGTTATTTCCATTGCCAGAAAATCTTCCATTTATCTGGTATATTGTAATGTCAACCGCGCACTAAGTTACAAACTTCATTTCCTAAGAAGAAATGGAATTGAGAAGGTTTTTTCCCCCACGATTATCGCGTTCAAATGCTTCTTCTTAACGAGTGCGACATTATGGGATAATTGTTTACCCAAATTGAAGAATATGTTTTGTTTGGTTATACAAATCGGTAGGCCTGATAAGAATCACGTTCATGTAACATTTCGTCCCAGTTCATCTCACTGGTTAAAATTACACCAGAATCAATCGTTGTCATGCAGATGCGCACAAATATACACCCAGTCACGGTCACTGATCGCCGGCCGCCGATACCGGCCGCTCAGACCCTGCCCCACGCGCCCCATCCCCAAACA
>JAXIVJ010004635.1:62500-81111 GCA_036785665.1 Chirona hameri
CATCCTAGCGAGAGACTGGTGGAACCGAGGCTTCAGGCCCCTCGTGATGTCAGGGATAATAAGCTGGCGGGACCGTACCTTATACGCTTGACACACGAGTTCGGACGAAAGTTTAGGGCAAGTCCCTCGTGAAGCCTGGGAGCTAAAGCTCCGTAGGATCACGACCTCGGATAATTTAGGATATGTCCCTTGTGACGCCCTGGGAGCTGAAACTCGTAAGTCGCTAGTCGCGGAGTGCTTCGCAGGATCACAACCTCGGAGGGTTTAGGGTAAGTCCCTCGTAAAGCCTGGGGGCGAAAGCTCCGTAGGATCACGACCTCGGAGAATGTAGGATATGTCCCTTGTGACGCCCTGGGAGCTGAAACTCGTAAGTCGCTAGTCGCGGAGTGCTTCGCAGGATCACAACCTCGGAGGGTTTAGGGTAAGTCCCTCGTGAAGCCTGGGAGCGAAAGCTCCGTAGGATCACGACCTCGGAGAATTTAGGATATGTCCCTTGTAACGCCCTGGGCGCTGAAACTCTTAAGTCGCTAGTCGCGGAGTGCTTCGCAGGATCACGACCTCGGAGGGCTTAGGTATGTCCCTCGTGAAGCCTGGGGGCGAAAGCTCCGTAGGATCACGACCTCGGAGAATTTAGGATATGTCCCTTGTAACGCCCTGGGAGCTGAAACTCTTAAGTCGCTAGTCGCGGAGTGCTTCGCAGGATCACGACCTCGGAGGGTTTAGGGTAAGTCCCTCGTGAAGCCTGGGGGCGAAAGCTCCGTAGGATCACGACCTCGGAGAATTTAGGATATGTCCCTTGTGACGCCCTGGGAGCTGAAACTCGTAAGTCGCTAGTCGCGGAGTGCTTCGCAGGATCACGACCTCGGAGGGTTTAGGGTAAGTCCCTCGTGAAGCCTGGGAGCGAAAGCTCCGTAGGATCACGACCTCGGAGAATTTAGGATATGTCCCTTGTGACGCCCTGGGAGCTGAAACTCTTAAGTCGCTGGTCGCGGAGTGCTTCGCAGGATCACGACCTCGGAGGGTTTAGGTATGTCCCTCGTGAAGCCTGGGGGCGAAAGCTCCGTAGGATCACGACCTCGGAGGGTTTAGGTATGTCCTTCGTAAATCCTGGAAGCGAAGGCTCCGTAGGATCACGACCTCGGAGGATAGTAGGCCCCGTGGCAGCCCGGATGCATCACTGGCAGGGCGACGGGAAACATTATGTCCATCTCATTTGTCGGGTGACTGCAGTTAGACGGGATTTATTCCGCAGTGAGCCAGGTAGCTCCGGCAGTGAGACTTCGGTTTTTAGTAGGCTGCTGTGGCAGTATCAGAAGACGCCTCGGGAATACGCAATAAGACGTGAGCGCTCAGCTATAACAAGGCAACAACAGTGGACTTTGCAATGAATTTTTACGAGGTAAGTATACACATAAGCAATTGTTAAATCATTGTCTTATCAAGTGTCTATGGGAGCCATAAGCACGCCATAGGACTGCCGGAACTGCGTACCCGGCGTAGTGCTACGCACCACTGGAGGGAATAGGAAAAAGGGGAGGGGTCAGGAGACCAACCTGACAGTTTACTGCATAGTATGAAAGAGATTGATTGAGTGAATGCATAAGGAGAGTCTGAGTGCAAGGACGTATGACTGTGTTAGTCCCAGTGGGAGATGGTCCTCAGCGAAGCGTTGCACTGGGCATGCAGGAGGGGCAGTGAACCATTTTATGAACTCATTGTGATATTTGGGGGATAAACCGTTGTGAAACCAGGTAAGGAGGAGCCAGATAGCCATTAGGCCGGCTCACGAACAAGGAACCCGGACCTTATTCCACCGGACCAATTTCCTATTAACCCGCAAAATTTCACCACCACCCACCCTAACCGTGCAGCGACCTATGTGCTCGCCGATGATTGACTTGCCTCCAAATTAAACAAATGTATGTACGGGTCTAGTTCGATTCTGCATTTGCAACAACAAAATTTAGTAATATCTCGAAAACAGGGGGATATAACATTCTGAAAGTGCCATATTTCGATTCCTGATCTCAAGAAAACCCCGTGAGCAAAATTTCAAAAAATGTTGCAATTTGTTGAAAATTGTTGCAAGCAGCTCTAACTGTTTCAGATTAAGCCAGAGAGCCTCACAAATTTATGTCAATGCGTTCAGCGACCCAAAATTAACCGGAAAAAGAGTTTTCAGAAATTTCGAAAAATGCTGCAATGTTGCAAGAAATGGCAGAACAAACAGAAAAGCGAAGCGAAACCCCGTTACAGTTACGAAATTGACCTGACCTTAGGTCACCGATATCAAAATTCCGAGACATACGAATTGTAAGTACTGATGCCCTCATGACATCCTATAAGTTTCAACCTGATCGGTGAAAAACTCTGGCTTTGGCACAACTGCAAACATTTTTTTTTTGTGGTGGGGTTACTTGACCTGGTCTGGTGACCTGACCTGAGATGACCCGAGCATATTTTTTTCTTCAAAGTGTGTGCAATTGATGTCCTAGCAGGTGTATCAAAACCTTGCGGCGCTGCGCGCCGCCGTTTTTTCGCTATCTTCGAAAAAACCTGAGGGGGGGGGGGGGGGAAATCAACCCCCCCCTGCAGTGCGCGGGTTAAGGGAGGGGACTTCCTGTTTTGACGGGTGCTGGAGCCGGGTCAGTTGCCTTAAATTTACGATAACACCGGCGGTTGACTCATGTAAACGGGGTAAAGTCTCCATAAAGACATAGCGTAATTAAAAATGAGTTTGATTCCAAACTTAAAGTTCATACAGGGTGTTTCATAATGAATGTCAATTTTTAAAATGTAAATTATTTACAGATAAAATGTGTTATTGTTGTGTTTGTTGGACTGCTACACTTCTAAACATCTGGACATCTGCATTTGTTAGGTCGGATTCTCCCTACTAGCTAAACGGTTCCATGACAGCACACCAAAGTTCAATGTATGTATGTATGTATTGACGTCAGCTGACCAATCCCCAATTCAGGGCTATTCTGAGGTCATTGTCGTACACGGTACACATGCATATAAAAACATAAAATATGAACACGGTGATAGCAAAAGCATTATAAAAAAATAAGAAACACAATAAAAAGTCAGGCCTCGCCCGTGCCGCCTCACGCTTATTCCAGCGGTCACTGAGGCGGCGACCCCCTCGCCGCCGGCCAGAGGCCGGCGAGCCGCTCGCCCGGCCGACCGACCGACCCGACAGGTGACAGGTGACAATGCACTTACAATGCCTTTTAAAAATTCTGACTGCAACCGTAACTGGGCTCTGTGCCTGTGGTTGTTTCGCTGCAATACAATCCAATACAAAAGAGATGGCGCGTGGCCCGGGTCGCTTCTTCGGGGTTTTCGGAGTCAGCCAACTCTTGCGCAGCCTTCAACCGGTCCAGGCTTAACAGGATGCCTTCCATAGCTCCGTCAGGGTCACGGACAACAAAACCAGTAGCTTAGTGATGACAGACATGGACTTCTAGCGGTCCACAGCCAGTCAGTCAGACGACAGATTACTTGCCTGCACGGAATTTCCAGAGCCAGGTTCCAGATGGGTTTGGGGGGGTCTAACTTTGGCCTCGTTGGTTACGAATCCTTAGACGAACCTCTTAAATGCGTTATTTTAGGTATATATTATGTGGCGTGCTGAATATCAAACATAGCCAAAGCTTTCGTTTTAACTTCTATTTCACCCAAAATGTCTGAATAGAACAATCATACATGCCTACTGCTATTAAAAATATGGCGTATTTTGCCGTTGAGCGCGAGGAGGGGAGCCTAGCATTTTCAACCCTCAGCTCTCACTGGCTGTGTACGACACGTGTAGGAAATCAAAATGTCCAACAATTTACAACAATACTTGTAAATTTGCACGTGCTCCGTTTGTTTTTACTATATGTACTTTCGATTTTAAAATTTATATTCTTTATGAAACACCCTGTGCAAGGCTCTGGGGTGAAATCCGAGCTGTAGAATGCTACCAGGATATTATGGAAACATTATTTTCTGTTCTCGACCACAAAGAAGTGATACGAACGATTTGAAAGAAGAAAATGATAATGTTATGCAACTCAACCCCCACCGGATGATGAATGGCATACTAACATTCGTGCCTTCGAGGAACAATCGATTAATTCTGGGAACATGTGCTCGTTCTCGAAGATTCATTGGCGTTTGTATGTATTCCTTATAACCCGTCGATTCGTATGCCATTTGTTATACAAAAATAAACGCTTATCTTGATCGATGAGTGACTAAATGTTCGACTTGAATGATATGTTTTATTTACTATAATTGTATTTTCCATGTCTCCCCACAAGGCAACATAACGATTACATATGTAAGGCGAAAACGTGGCATTGCGACTAGTCAGGGGCGCAGTCAGGGGGGGCAAGGGGGGCAATTACCCCCCCCCCCCCCATTACGGGTCACAGGGGGCCCCGCCGATATTGACCCAGATACCATTTGCATTAGCTAAATGGCTTTACAAAAAATCACAGAGGAGCCCTCAAACCAGGCAAGGGTCACTCTGGTGCATGTCAAGGGCCCTCAGAGACACTGAAGGGATTTCGAAGCCGGCCCAGGGGGCCTCTTGGGCATGTCCAGGGGCCCATTGAGCCCACCGATGGACCCAAAAACTGTCCAGGTGCCTCCGAGCATGTCCAGGGACCCCATTGAGCCCACTTAAGGGCGCAAACACATGTCCAGGTACTTTTTAAGCATGCTCTTGGACCCATTGAGCCCACTCAGGGCCCCCAGAATCGGCCCAGGGGTCTCTAGAGCATGTCCACTTGTCCAGGGGCCAATTGAACCCACCCACGGCCCAACAAACCTTCTCAGTGGCCTCTCGGGCATGTCCATGGGCCCATTGAGTATGTTCAGGGGCCTCTCGAGTCTGGCCAGGGGCCCATTATAGTTTGTTTTGGGGCCTCTTGAAGCTGCCCAGGGGCCCATTATAGTTTTCCCAGAGGCCCATCGAGTCTGTTCAGGCGCCTGTCGAACCTGCCCAGGGGCCATTAGAGTCTGCCCAGAGGCCGCTCGAGCTTGCCCAGGGGCCCATTGAGTCTGTTCAGGGGCCTCTCGAACCTGCCCCCCCCCCCCACACACACACCTTTTGCGGGAAAAATTAACAATTTATCGTAAAAATTGCCTTTGCAGTGCAGTCAAAATCCAGCTACTAGTGTCAAAAACTGGAAAATTTCGCGCCGCTTGGCGGCATGACACAAGTTTCGCAATTGCTTATACAAATTTGGAAAATGGGAAAAAGAATTTCATTAAGTGTCTGGCAGAGGCTCTCCTTGGCGGGAAATGCTGGTCAAGGGCCCATTCCCTTCATAAAATATTCACTTTTAAGTTTCACGCAGGCTACATGTTTAGCTAGTTTGCCGAGTTCCGAAAAGGGCGACGCGAACGCAAAGACGAGGAGATCGGCACCCGGAAGCTGCTCCAGCGGTGCACAATTTGCTGGACCGAAGAGCTAATAGTGGAAACAGGCCAGGACCATCTCCTCAAGCCATCTCACCTCACGGTCTGATTCCAATATTAACATTTCGTTTTCCAGGACCTACAATTAACATTTTCACACCGCTTCCCGGCGTCATATCGATAGTCTTCGTCATAACGAAGCCATAGTCATCGTCATCGGTTCGTCGTAACGCTGAATTGAATGAATAGCATTTTTAGCTTATTATCCGAGCTACAAGGCCCACCGCCTATATTTCTGGGTTTTATCAGACAAAACCGTAAAAATTCGCACCGCTTCGCGGCGCTAACTAACAAGTACATACCTACCTACTATAACATGAAAATTCACATAAAAAATGCTGCAAAGGCTTAAATACACGTATCAAAATGGGGGTACATTTTTCGTCATTTCAGCCGCCCCCACACTCAAAAGCCGACCCCCACCTGTTGTCAGCTAAGATATGTTTTATCTCATGTACGTAACAATACAAATTAGTAATGCGCTCAGTACAATGCCTACTGAAGGTCCTGTTCCAATCCAGCTCATCAAAAATAGACGAAGAAAATTTGTTAAAAAGGGGGCCTCACAAAATAAAGTGGCCGAAATCCGTAGAGTTTTTCACATCCAGGGGTATTTTTTTGGGGGTGGGCGGCCTCTTCCAGGGGCTTGCCCCTCCCCCTCTTCTGAAAGTCTGGCTGCGCCCCTGCGACTAGTGCAATTAATATTCTTCTGGAACAGCACATCAAATCAGTCCAAACTGTCCTGCTGACATCATACTGGGAGGTTGGGGATTACCAGAAGCATGACCTACTAATGCAGCACGATGACTCAGTGTTGCTGACCTAGATCATTCTAGCGCTTCATATTTCACGACAACGCTCAACAACGTAGTACCTGCCCTGCTGTTTAACTGCACCAAGTCTTTCACTGTCGTGCACCTGGATTGCAAGGCAACTTCATGGTGACGGGAGCTGGGGACGTCTTCAGTGACCTTTTCGACTCCAGGCTGCTCCATTGACCGTTTCGGCTCCAGTTGTTTGTCGTTATCAATCGACCAGCCTCTGCCATGGGCTCCACAGTCGCCCCAGGCTCAATAGGTCAGGTGGAAGCCCCAGGCGGCGCCCGTTACCGCTCCAGACAGGCTTTAGATTTACGGCGAACCGCGCCTGATGCCGTCTAAGCCTCAGCTGCGGCGCCCGTTACCGCTCCAGACAGGCTTTAGGTTTACGGCGAACCGCGCCTGATGCCGTCTAATGGGGGGAAGTCGGCGACTGGCGGACCCGGGCAGACGGCGTCACGAGATCGGCTCATTCGGCACGGAATTAACTATTCACGCTGATTGCTGTGGGGATTAGACAGGAGTCACGACAGGCAACAATGACAGGACGTTCGGTTGTGACAGTCTTATGCAGATCGGATGCTATGTGTGGGCGGCGAGGGAGGGATTATGATATACCGTCACTCGACGCTACGAATGTGGCAGGGATTAGGATGAAGTTTGAATAGCATTATCAACCTATGCACGGAATAGCTCGGATCCAGAGTACACAATGCGATATGGCGCGGTTACGATTGAGTTGGATACAGCGCAAAAGTTTGTTGTTCGCAAATGTTACGGAAATGTTTGCATTAACAGCTCTGCGCAATGCTGTGTACATAATTGCTTGTAATCTCCATATTCCATGCTATGAAAAATAATCCATTAATTTTAATGTAGGAACATACCTACGCAGGTATTTCCTTAATTTTGTTTGCGCATTTCCCTGAAACATCTTTTTCCCTGTGTGCCACACATATGGTCTGATTTATAGGTACCCTTTTGTTTCGTTACTGGTCCTTGGTGGGTGTAAAGCGCTTAGCAGGAGAAGACAATAAATAAGACAATTTTGTTATGAAATTAGTACTGTTGCCATCAGATAATTTGCTGCCAAGCATTTTTACTCGCTTCCAGAATTTGCAAACCTGAGCATTTGAACTTCCCGCAAATACTATTATGGTTCTGAATATCAAAGAGCATCCATGGCTACTCACTTGAAACCCAATCCCTGACTCATTGTTGACTGAGCTTGTATCGTTTCCCCAATTACATGTCGTCGATACGTAGCGTCATTTATGGAGGGCCCTTGCGTCAGCAGACTGGTTATTGATTCGACTCTGATGGAATCGATTGGAATCGTTCAATGAAATCCCTTGAATCAAAGAAGAATCGATTCACCACCGGATTTTTGTATTCATGAATCATGATTGAATCAAAACCCGCATAGAAACAAAGCTGATTGAATCAAAAAGACTGTGCTATGCTATTTCAATGGTGAGTCAAATGTGATTTGATCAAAAACAATTTTTGATTCTTTGAATCGGAAAGCATCATTTCTCACAATGGTTATCATGAATCAAACGGTGACTGAATCATCCATATTCCAAAATGAATCGTGATGAATCCTCCAAAAAAGGTGAATCAATCACCAGTCTGCTTACGTCGTGTGGATACAACCAAAGGCAAATACTAAACATGCACCATTGATAGTCGAGTCATTCAGAACTGTCTGAACAGCTCTGGTAACGAGGTGTTCCGCTTCTTTACGGTGTTAACCGAGGATGTTTGTTGCATGTTCTGACAACACAGATCCCCTCCGGTGATAAAACACACCATCTGCCCCGACCCTGTTTACCCTCACAGGGCAGGGCGTTCAACCCCTCCCCCCGGCCCTGCCCCCCCCCCCCTTCCGCCCGTTTGGCGGTCGTCGTTGGCTATTGATCCAGTCTCGCCGGGGGGGGGGGGGGGGGGGGGGGGGGGGGGGGGTCAGCACCTGCGGCTGGGACCGAGCGGTGACGGTCACCAAGCGGTACATCGATACTCCTCCGCCCTCGCCCTCCCATCGACCTCCTCCCCTCCATCCCTCCCCTCCCCTCCCTCCTCATCCCCTCCCTCCCTCCCCTCCTTCCCCTCCCCCCTCTCCCTCCCCGCCGCGACCACATGAACCAAGCCGCCGCCGAGCGACCCCCATTGGCCTTTCAGCCAAGGTGATATTGGCGTTAGTCATTAGTGTCATTAGAAAGTCTGTCTCGACATGGGGAATAACAGCAATACCAGTTGAGTTATGTGTTGTCCAGTCATGTCAGTTGTCGGCCTCGCCTCACTCTATCAGAGATTGTTGTTTTGAGTTATTAATCAACCGTTTTAATTAGAGTATTTATAACTCTCAACGTCCCAAACCGTATTTTAGCGGACCTTTACCTACCCCCAATTTCGAATTTCTTCCCGAATGTGGGCCTCTTTAATTATGCAACCACACAATTTCTAATGATTTTTTTTTGGTATTTATGGTGTGTTTTTGACTTTTCGACCTTTTGGGATATCGAGCTAGGTCAGCTTGCAGTTTTATTGTTCCGACATTGCCTTACGCTGAGCAAATATTATGTCTATTGTGTCGGCTGTACCAGGGTCGTCGCATATATTTTTTAGTGTATTGGGGGGTTCGCCGGTAAATGACGACAAAAATTTACCCAATTTTTAATGCGTGTATTGAGACTACGATCTTTTGCAGCATTTTTAATGTGGATTTCCATGTTATGGTAGGTTATGTTTGTTATTTAGCGCCGCGAAGCGGTGCACAATTTGTACGGGTTTGCCTTATAAAACACAGAAACATAGACGGTGGGCTAGTAGAGAATAAGAAGCTAAGCATGTATTCATTCAATTCACCGTTACAACGACCCGACGACGATGGCGATGGCTTCGATTATGACGATGGCCACGATGTGATGCCGCGAAGCGGCGTGGAATTTTAGTTTTAGTTCGTGGAAAACGAAATTTAATATTGGAACCAGACGGTGAGTGGAGCCCAAGTCTCAGGTAACCCTATTCCTGGTTGCACACTTCGATATGATGGAAAATATTGAAAATTTAAAGGTAGTTTTCTATATATATATATATATATATTATATATATATATATATTTACTATATATATATATATTAATATAATATATATTATATACTATATATATATATAAATATATTCTCTGATAGTACATCACGATGATCGGTGGCAGTCAGCGCTCAATAGTACATATGATAATAATAACTGTATACATATGTACCGAACTGTAACAAACAACTGGTAATTCAGTGCAAATAGTTTGCAAGCAGCAAGTAGGCGGAACGACTTTTCCGCACATAATGTTCCCTGCGGATCTGGAGGAGTCGGGGGCGAGATGGCTTGGGGGAGATGGTCCTGGCTTGGTCCCCACTATTAGCTCTTCGGTCCAGCAAGTTGGGCACCGCTTGAGCAGCTTCCGGGTGCCGATGTCTGCGTCTTTACGTACGCGTCGCCTTTTTTTCGGAACTCGGCAGACTAGCTATGTAGCCGCTTGAAAGTTAATATTTTTTGAAGGGAGCGGGCCCTGGGCCAGCAATAAGGTACCGCTAAGGAGAGCCTCTGCAGACACTTAATTAATTATTTTCTCCTTTTTCAAATTTGTATAAACAATTGCGTATTTTGTGTCATGCCGCGAAGCGACGCGAAATGTTCAAGTTCTTCACTGTGGATAGCTGGATTTTGACTGCTGCAAAGGGAATTTTTACAACTGTAGGGGAGACCGGGGCTAAATGCATCACGGGTTGAATGCATCAGAGCTTATAATTAACAAACTACCAATGAGATGGAAATGCCAGTGGGTCTACAAGAAACACGCAGACGCATACGCAACCCCTTTGCAACGGCGAAACAATGACGCTCTTAGAGGAATTACAGGGTCTTCCGTTCTGAAAGTAATGCACTCTTTTGCAGTTGCATGAGCTTTAAACACGTTTAAGACATATAACAGGGACCTCAATGCTCATTTAGTCCATTATTTCAGAGATTATCAGCGTTAAAACCTTGGGCGTTTTTCGAGACTGGTATCAGATAACGAGTACTTGATCGGCACTACTGTCCACCACTTTTATCTTAAGATAAATTTTAGAGTTTTTAATTATCAGCAAGTCCTACACTGGATCACAAAATTATTATGCAATTCAAAACTGACGGGACTTTATATTGCTACACACTGTTCGTTGAGGTTTGTGTTTTTTTGTGGTTTTCTTTTCTCCTGGCCTTTAGCGTTGATAATTTGGTGGTGGCGTATTAATTTTTTGGCATGAAAAATTCATGAAAATATAGAATTTTATGGCAAAAAAACTAAGTAACTGCTGCTGTCGTTGGAACAAAACAGTTTATTTTTCTTCAAATATTTGCTTATTTTACCGGAATATACCATACGTGAGGTGTTTTTATTAGCATAAAGAGAATGACTGGCTCTGCCTCAGCCGGTCCTGTAGAAAATACGCGGTGGCATCACGCGCACTTTGGAATGTCCTTCGTGCAGAAAGAGGTCATTTCCAGAAAAATGTGGCTACCGTGGGATTTCTACCACCTTTATAAGTACGTTTTACTATGTAACTCAATTATATGGAAAAAAAACGTATAATCCCTTGATAAAAGCTGGCTGATCTGGCAGGCGCCGAACGAGTGATTTTTGAGGAAGAAAGTTAATATTTGCCAATAAATACAACATTCAGTAGACTCTTTGCAGCTTCGGCTGTGGTGAAATATATACTGCTTCATATACTTCATATACTTCCGTAGACCGTGCATACTCCTCCAGACTGGTTATGATTCGATACTGATTAAATCGTTTGGAATCGTTCAATCAAAATTCTTGAATATAACATAATTGATTCACCACCAGATTCTTTGATTCATGAATCGTGATTGAATCAAACCCAGCATCAATCAAGGCTGATTGAATCAAACGATTTAACGATTCTTAAAGGGACACTCACCTTAACATTAGTTTTGAGTTGAGATAGACATGTTGTTGGATTTGCATTGAAATTAAGTAGGGTAACAGTAAAACAACCACATAGGTCTAAGGAAAAAGAAATTCGAGCTTGGTCTTGACATTTGTAACGAATAAACCCCAGTGTATTTGAATAGGGGTCTAAAGCCGATGACGTCACCTCTCTTATACAAATGGTGATGATAGTCGACTTGTTTTAAGATTAGTCTTGGAGGTATTTGCGTGTTTTCAAAGGTTTTGTAATTGGTTTGTTTTGTATTCAAAGCGCCAGAATTGTCACGAAATAATGTGCCATAACTTTGGCAGCGTAAAGAATTTATGTAAGCTCTCTAGAGTTCAGTATGACGTCATCAACCCAAATATTAAAACTTAACTTTTTATGAAATTTAGCACTCTGTTTGCGAGAAACAATGTCATAATCGTGTTCGGCAGCAATTACTTCATATTTTTCACCACAAGCGGCTGTAGATTTGAGAGATTTTGGGAAGGTGGGATGTGTCCCCTTTAAGGATTCAAGTACACTGGTAAATTGTGCAAATACGTGCAGTCTCAGTGGCTACATTCATTTATACTGAAATAGTGCTGCTGTAACTATGTTTTAATAATCATATATATGTATGTTTCCATTTTTATTGATTTGGCATGGATTTACCACATATATGTAATGTTGAATCAAACGTGAATCGATTAAAATATTTCTTTTGATTCTTTGAATCGGAAGAATCAATTCTCAAATTTTATCAGTGAATAGAACGCTGATTGAATCATTCAGATTCCACAATGAAACATGATTGAATCGCTTCCAAAGAAGTTGAATCAATAACCAGTCTGTATACTTCTGCGTTTAAAACGATAGGAGATCTTGTCTGAACTGCATAAACTTCACTCATTGTTATGCGTTCAAAACAAATCGAAGTGGGCATGAGGCAGGTTGAATCGTTTGTGAAAGGGGCAGTTGCAACGTTAGGTTAATATGACATAAATAACAAACAATAATTAATAGCGTGGAATATCTAGTAAAACAATAATATGGTGTTTAAATATAATATACTAAGGAATATATTTGATATATAATACAGTGACCAATACAAAAACTTTTCAATATGAGCACGTTTTTGCCATTCATTTTATACGTTCCAGGGGGTAGATGCAACCTTCCCCGGTAGCGGGGTTAAATGCATCACTTCAGGGGCATCTGCCACCAAGTGGGGGGGGGGGGGGGCAGCAGGGGCCCGACCCCCCACTCTAAAAAAGTGTGGGGCTGCCTTCTCCCTCGCTACAACTGCGATCCAAACCTTAAGGTATTATGGCTAATAATCTACATTATTTGTAAATATTTTTGTATTCGCTCAAAGCGATGCGGGAAAGATTTTTGGGACGACACAAATTGGATACATCCTTGATACACGCCGTGAGGGGCGCCACTGATCGACAGGGGGCGCCACCACATATTGGCGAAAATTTTCAGGGGCGCCTACGGACGGACGGAGGGGCGCCGTGACTGGCTGGAGGGGCGCCGTCACGGGCCGGAGAGGGGCAGTCACTAGTCGGAGGGGCGCCGTCACTCGCCGGGAGGGGCGTGTGGCCGTCACTCGCCGGAGAGGCGGTGGTCACTGGCCGGAGGCGGCCGTCACTGTCGGAGGGGCGCCGTCGCTGGCCGGAGGGGCGCCGTCACGTGCCGGAGATGTGCCGTTCTATGGCAGGGAGGCGCACTCACTGGCCGGGGGGCGCCGTCACTGGCCGCAAGCGCGCGTCACTGGCCGGAGGGGCGCCGTCACAGATCGGAGGGGGGCGCCAGCTTTGCATGTGCGCCTTGGTTCCAAAGGACCAGGTCATGCCCTGAATGACCGTATACTCGGTAGGTACGCCCACTGGCATCTGACATAGAACCCTGCGTCGGACCAGAATTTGGCTGATACATTGTGTCCTATAGAGTATAATTTTTGTACATACTCAGAACATCTTTGACAACCTGAAGTGCATTCATATTAAGGGTGAACAGCTTGTTTACAATGAGGATATAGTTTTGGTTTGCGGGGTGCTGTGAATCATAGGCGTACCAGGGGAGGGGGGGCAAACTTCGGTAACCAAAATTTTGGTATACCCAAAATAAATCCAATAACGATCAGTTATTGGTGGTCAGAGAACAAATTTTAGGTATGTTTCGGTCAAGCAAGTCAGCGATATGCATCAGACCGGCCACCTTTTTTACAGGAAGTTCGGCCATGTTGTGCAGGTATCCAGCTGGGAAATAAAAATGCCAGGCAATTCATTTGGATTCTGATCATCCAATACTATTAAAGGAAATAGTTCACCTTGGATTTTTTTCCCAACACGATTTGATATATATTTAATACAATGTATTTTTTTATTGACAAAAATGGCCTTATATCGCGCCGATTCAGGTCAGAAGGCCGCAAATTATTATTGTTTATCAAACTATATGCATATCTCCAAGTCAGAGCCCTAACGTCACGCGAATGAACAAAAAAATGTTTAGCCAATCAGATTCGAAAGTAGTCGCGTACGGATAGACTCGCATTAGAGATGTGCCAACCAGCGGCTGGCGGTTCGCTTGCTAGCACCAGCTGCAAGCTTATTGGCTGATGGTATAGCCTCTGCCCGGGCTAGATCCAGCACCACATTCGTTCGCTGCACCGCATATTCTCTTCGCCAAAAATCAACAATATATTTGGCTGGAGAGTCTTTTCACCGTCAAGAAAACTTGCAGTTATAGGGTTTCCCAAAACGGGCTTCAAAACTACTATCTTATTTTAAAACTAACATTGAAGGTGAACTATTTCCTTAAGTATTATTGAGGGTATTTCTTCCCTAAAAAAATGCACCTGCTTAAGCAAGTTACGGTTTGGCCCAACCTCTCACACCAATTATTGGAAGTCGGTCAAAAATCGGTCATTTTCGGGTTGGGAAAATCGGTTTGGTTTTCGGTCAACATAGCTACAATTGGTATCGGTATGATCAAGTTTCAGGAATTTCTGAAATGATATTACTAGTGCGTACCATAATGTTGATTGTTGCAGGAACAATATGGACTTATTTTGGTGGGGAAAAGACCACACTTATGTCTACAGAAGTGTCCGATTTCAAATATCGTATACGAGTCGACGGCTAACAAGGTAAATGTGAAAATTGATGCATCCAGTCCGGTCTCCCTACGTCCGACCGTTGGGGGGGGGGGGGAGGATCATACTGGATCCGCCGCTGGTTGAAGACGTAGATTTTACACCAATGTTGAGTAAGCTTATTCGCACACTGCAGCTTAGACTGTCCGCCATACGTCCCTGTGTAACGGTGGTAATTACTCAGCTGTCCGCCATACGTCCCGGTGTAACGAGGTAATCTACTCAGCTGTTCGCCATACGTCCCTGTGTAACGGGGTAATCTACTCAGCTGTCTGCCATACGTCCCGTGTATCGGGTAATCTACTCAGCTATCCGCCATACGTCCCGACCATACCACCCTGTGTAACGGGGTATCTATCAGTTGTCCGCCATACGTCCCTGTGTAACGGGGTAATCTACTCAGGCTGTCCGCCATACGTCCCTGTGTAGCGGGGTAATCTACTCAGTTGTCCGCCATACGTCCCTGTGTAACGGGGTAATTACTCAGCTGTCCGCCATACGTCCCGGTGTAACGGGGTAATTACTCAGCTGTCGCCATACGTCCCTGTGTAACGGGGTAATCTACTCAGCTGTCCGCCATACGTCCTGTGTAACGGGGTAATCTATCAGCTGTCCGCCATACGTCCCTGTGTAACGGGGGTAATTACTCAGCTGTCCGCATACGTCACTGTGTAACTGGGTAGTCCTACTCAGTTGTCCGCCATACGTCCCTGTGTAACGGGGTAATACTCAGCTGTCCGCCACTACGTCCCTGTGTAACGGGGTAATCTACTCAGCTGTCGCCATACGTCCCTGTGTAACGGCGTAATTACTCAGCTGTCCGCCATACGTCCCTGTGTAAAGGGGTAATTACTCAGCTGTCCGCCATACGTCCCTGTGTAACGGGTAATTACCTCTGTCTAGTGAAATAATCGAAGACCAACTAAATGGAAAACGTCTCGGGAACAGACAGCAACCGATGCGTAAAGAGCTATTTTCATCATGCAACTGCTGAAAAGTTCTCGAAGTCCAAAAGTACCAGTGTTCTCAATTGTTGTGCTCAGCCGCACAAATGACAAGGAATAGCACCAGTGTAGCCAAAGTTAAGCATATAAGTTATTGCATTTGTTTTCTGAAGTTTGCACGGTTTTCCATCTCGAACAAGTTCCTCATCTCGAGTATTTTAACTGCCTCGACATTTAAAACTTGTCTTCCGAATGCCGAGTCAGTACGTCCCGTTCCCTATCTTTGACAACCCTTTGATATCCTTATAACCTATACCCTAACCTTGCTGGCAGTGCAGCGTTAAAGGACATAGTTCACCTTGGAAATATTTTACCCAATACGATTTGATATATTTTGTAATACAATTTATTTTTATATTGTCAAAAATGGCCTTATATCGCGCCGATATCAGGACAGAAGGGCCGTACAATTTTATTGTTTATCAAAACTATATGCATACTCTCTGAGTCAGAGTCCTGACGTCACGCGAATGTAAAAAATGGTTCAGCCCAATCAGATTCGAAAGTCGCGTAAAGATAGACTCGTATTGGAGATGTGCCAACCGGCGGCCGGCGTTCGCTCGCTAGCACCAGCTGCAAGCTGAGTGGCTGATGGTATAACCTCTGCCCGTGCTAGAACCAGTAACAATTCTTTCGCCAGCACCAGCATTCCTTCGCCAAAAAACTCAAATATATTCGGCTGGAGAGTCTTCTCAGTCAACTAAAAACTTGCAGATAGGGGTTTCTCCAACACGGGCTACAAAACTGCTATCTCAGTTTAAAACTAATGTTGAAGGTGAAACTATTTCCTTTAACACATTGTGTTTGTTTCAGGCACATGCATATCAAACCTAAGTGACCCCAAGAAGAAGACAGGCCACATTCCGTACCGGGACAGCAAGCTGACCAAGCTGCTGCCGACAGCCTGCGTGGCAGCGGGGCCACCCTGATGGTAAGTATTACCACTCACCGCTTCACCGATACGCCACATTGGTGGTAATATTTGCCACGTGCTTTTACACTGATACGTCCACACACGTCACACTAGTGGTTTTTGTTTACCAAGTGACATTTCGCCGATTACACTGGTCATCTAATGGTAGGCACCTAATCATGAGCGTCGGAGCCGGGAGGGGGGGGGGTGGGGGAGAGGGGGGCACGTCTCAACATTTTTTTTTTCTCCTCGGATTTTAACATGCAACGTATGTACTTTGTATTTAAAATTGCTTTAATTGGTGTTTAGAACGCTGTCTTCCCCAGTCCCCTACGGCTTTCGGTAGGGTAGATACATACACACCTAGTGACGTCATTGATAGTTATCTTATGATGTGCCGGAAATGGTAAGTCACATGTCGTCCACGTGGAAGTCCACTATCTTGATTCTTGATATTGACAACAGCCGCGCGGTCCAACAAAGAACACGTTAAAACGGCTCGCGAAAAGTAGCCGAGTGTTTTCCAAACCGGCCTTAACCCTCGCCCGGGTAGGGCAAAATCATTACGTGTTCGTAGTAGGCGGTTGGTACGACCCCCCCCCCCCCCTTTAGCGTTTCGCCCCTAATTGCGTTGCTGGTGACGAGAGGAAGCCGTTGATATCCGATTTTAAGGTTTTGGGTTCATTAGGTGACCTCTGAGGTCATGTCATGACCAAAAGGTCATAAAACTTGTAAATGCATATTAAATTGAATTTTTATCGAGCTAGAATCGTGAACAGCGTCAACAATGTTCCTAAAACCTGCCAAATTCCAAAAAGGTCATGTCAGGTCATATGAGGTCAGTGACCTCGGTATGACCTGTGGAAAGCGCATGACCCCAGTGGAGTACATATAATTATGTAAAATGGGATCCAAAATTTGAAATTCAGCGTCACAAATGTCATAGAAACCGCCCGAAGGCCCAAAAAAGTCATTGAGGTCATCGTAGGGTCAATGACCTCAGTTCGACCTATGACAAGGTCAATCGAGGTCACACTCTCAGTGGAAACCAGCAACTGCCACCTGGAAACACACCTGTAGCATATCTTCCTGAACAAACAAACACTCGGAAACTGCACAAGTTACAAGCATCGATACTGCGGGGACGCCATGGTTGCGCCTGACATTGACCTTGAGAAACAGGATAGGTCATAGGTCACGGGTCATGTGGGTTAGAAAATTCAAACTAGCAGAGCATCGTAGAAATCTGTTCAAAAGTAGGGTACCGAAAGTTGCATTGCAATCGGGTGGAAATTACGCGAGTTATTCCAGAAAAATCGAGGGGGTGGCATCCACCCCCTACCGGGCGAGGGTTAACCCTATTAGTGTCGGGGGGGAGGGGGGCGGCAAAACGACCCCTCCCCCACCTTAAGTTTTTCCGCTCTCGCCCGCAAACGGGTAAAGATACGGCATCAAACTGTTTGGACGTTTCCTAATATTCATTGGGCATATTTGATAAATTATCAAAATTGTCAGTCTCACTAGGGCGGCTCCAGACGTGTTTTGGGGGAAATGTTTTGGTTTTCAGCGTGACTCGGCTTTCAAAGGGAAGTTCAGTTCCATTATATACACGTTGTAGATACGACCTACGACTTCACACATTTCCTTACTGCCTTTTGTAGAAATGTTGTACATATTTTTTTCCAAATTTTTGGATTGCGCATTGGAAGCGCCTTCAGGGACGATGTTTTTTTTGGGGGGGGGGGGCATTTTGTGGTCACTGTATTTCATCGAATATCTGAAAGATAAGAATTTTGACACTCAGTGAACCTTCTTAGTTGTTCTTTGCACACCTTGTGTGACTTTTATTATATTTTTGAGTTTCCCACAGGCGACTCCAGGAACGGTTTTTTTTTTGGGGGGGGGGGGGGCAAGGTGTACACGCACATTGTGTATAGTATCTCAAAACGTTATTTTGCGGTGACTGTCTGGTATACTGTGTAATATACGTGTAATATCATCTGCAACGGATCACAATTGTATTGTGTTGCATAGGCGGTTCAGGGGTGGGACGCAAGCGCATAGCCCAATGTTATGGGCGCTCCAGGGGTGAGATTAGGGGGGAGTTGTGGAACCACGACGTGTAACTACATAAACAAAAGATACACAGACTTGAGACTTGGTGACTTGTTTTAGTTTTGCCTTCAATGATTTTTTCCCAAGTGCGACTCCAGGGGACGGATTTTGTGGGCTGTGTTTGACTCCGTGACACAC